>JAHHUM010000029.1:561637-784738 GCA_036173005.1 Crenichthys baileyi
CTTTAGCACCTCTTTTAGTATCTCTGTGTTTATTTATGGTTTGGTATTTGTTCACCTTGCACTCTTCTTGTTTTACTAGTCTATGTTTTCTGTTCCTCCTCGTCTTGGTTCTCTTTTTGTGTTTTATTCTGTTCTGTCCAGCTTTGTTCTTTATGTTTAGTTTCTAGTGTTCCAGTTCTCTTTCCTGTTTGGTCAGCTTGAGTTATTGTTTACTGTTATTCTAGTCCTCTGCTTCATTCTCAGTCTGTTCTATCGGTGTTTCTTTGTTTATTTGTAGTCAAGGTTTCTTTATCCTTTCCTTTTGCTTAGGCCTTAGGTTCTTGTTATTCTTCTGTTCCTTCCAGTTCCTCTGTTTCCTTTACCTCTTGGTAATTCTAGATTTCTTATGCTTTGGCTATTTTATCTTAGTCTATTCTGCTTTGGTCTGTGTTCCCCTTTATTGATAATTAGTTCCACCTGTCAGCCTCCCTGTCTCCTTGCCACACCTGTTCTCTGTCTCTTTGATTATCTGCCTTTTGTTCCCCTCTCACGTTTCCCTGTATATTAGCTGGTCTGTGTTCTTTGTTGCCCGCTGGTTTGTTGTGTCACCTTCCCTGTGCCAAGTTCCCTTCGTTTCTTGTGCTCTGTTAGACCTGGACTCCTGAACTCTCTGTTTTCATCCTGCCTGCCTACCTGTGAGTTTAGCCTTTGTTTTGATTTAAATAAATCTTCGTTGTGCCTCGCAATGCCGACTCCTCGCCTGCATCTGCACTTTGGTCAACAACAAAAACCTCAACATATGAGAGTATTCACTTGAAATAATAATACTAACATTCATCCCCAGCAGACTTATAAACAAAATAGGCAAGGACATTTATCACAGAGTTGAGATTAAAAATATTCTACAATATATAGATATTACATAGATTTTTGGGGCTGCAGAGGTTCATGAAATGAAATAACATTTAATAATCAATAAAACACAACATCAACAGTAAAACAGAATAAAAGCAGTTAAAACAACAAAAACATTAGAAAATAAAACTATTAATAAAACCGGTCTGATACTTCTGCTCAATCGGAATAAAAAGCCAAGCTAAAAAAAAAGAGTCGGAGTCACGTGATGCGATGCGAGAAGAAGCCACAGGGTAGGGAGCTCTCCACTGCGCCGTTGCCTTTATTCTTTAAAATATAAACACCAGAGATAATAGCTTCCAGTATACTTGAGACTAATGAAAGAGGTTGCAAAAATCTTGAAAACTGCCAAGACTGCGGCTAGTGGAGTTAAAAAGGACATTAAAGGACATCCACGATCACACGGGGCTGACACCATGATGCAGGACCAAGACAGCGACGACCGGCGACAAGCTAATGATATAGCACATGATATCAGTAACATTTACTCAGCACTAACAAAAATATCTGAGGATCTGGCAGAAATAGGTCGTACCACCACGTCAGTAGAGACTAAACTGTCATCCCTAATTACAAGAATGGATGATATGGAGAAGCGTGTGGAGTCCTTGGAAATGACCAAGCAGGAGTGGCAAGCTAACCCGCCAGCGAGCAAGTCAGATGTCGGACAGATATGGGATAAATTAGAAGACATGGAGAATCGTTCACGACGCAAAAATGTTCGCTTCATCGGCTTTCTGGAAGGCAAAGAAGAGGGAGACGTGGTGAAATTTTTGGAGGAGCTGTTGCCAAACTTGCTGAATATGGATGGGAGACGAGAGATTGAACGGGCACATCGGATTGCCAGCCAACGATCCACACCAGGCGACAGACCCAGACCAATATTGGCTAAGTTTCTGAGATCGTCAGATCGGGATGCGGTGTTGCGGGCAGCGAGGAACAAAGGCAAGCTGAGTTGGGAAAGCACCACTATTATGCTTTTCTTCGACTACTCCAGAGCTACACAGATGAAGCGCGACAAGTTTAAGTAATGTAAGAAAAAGCTGCATGAACGAGAAGTACGCTTCAGGATGCCGTTTCCAGATAAGCTGAGAATCGAGACCGGCGAGGGTGTGAGGGCGTTTGATTATCCCCGGAAAGCTATGGCTTTCATAGACGCCATGAAGTAAGTACTGAATGACGGATGTGTTTCCATTCTCATCCCAAGCATCCAAATGTTCAATTAAGACACTGGTGGACTCATTGCTATGAGGGGTCACGACAAGTGGAGTCTCACGGACCAGACACGGACCACTGGACCTTCATTGAAGAGACTTTGTGGGGGTTGAAATGTGCAAAGTTCAGGTTCAGTTGCACACTCTTTGTTTTGTTAGTTTTATGGGGAGTGTGTTTAGTTACCACTGCTGTGTAATGGCATTGTTTTTGATGAATGGCTGTGATACTATTGCTTGGGCAGGAATGTCTTCACAAATAGGTTTAATGCGTCTCGCCACTTGGAATGTAAACGGGCTGGGAAACCCTGTTAAGAGGAAAAAGGTTATGATGATGCTTAAGAACAAAAAATATGACATAGTGCTTCTTCAAGAAACACACAAAAGAGGAGTCTGAGAAGCTCTGTACAGGATGGATTGGACATGTTTTTTACAGCATGTGATCTAGCAAGAATAAGGGAGTTATAACCTTAGTAAGTAAACATTTACAGTTTAAATATCTCAAGCAAATTAAGGATAACTCGGCAAGGATGATTATTGTATTAGTCTAAATACAGTCTCAGAAGTTGATCTTGGCTAACGTATGTGCACCTAATCTGGATGACCAAACTTTTTTTACTGATCTTAAAGGAAATTACAATCTGCTGGGAATCATGCTATTGTCTTGGGAGGGGATTTCAATCTCTTAATGGAGCCAGCTCTTGACCACAGTGGGGCAGCGTTCCGTAAATTGTCAAGGGCTGCTATAACATTACAAAGAATTTGCAAATCTTTAGGATTAATAGATATTTGGAGGATCATGAACCCCTCTGGCAGAGATTACACTTTTCTTTCACTAGTACACAAGACCTATAGCCGAATAGCTTTTTTCCTAATATCTAAAGCACTCATCTCTTCTGCTATGGGTTGTGAACATTCTTATTTCCGATCATGCTTGGGTCGGATTGGATCTTTTACCCCAGAATGAGAGAACAAAGTCTAACAGATGGCGTCTGAACTCGTCCCTTCTACAGGACCCAGTGAATGTTGAGTGGCTAAGGACAGAACTAAATAACTACTTGGAGATTAATTGGCGTTCTGTGTCATCGGCGGGTGTCTCGTGGGAGGCCCTGAAGGCTGTGATTAGGGGATGGATTATCCAACGTACTGTTTTGTCTTTGTGCCCAAGGTAATTTAACTGGCTGAAAAACAGTTGAAGCAACATATGACACAAGATGGCATGAGAAAACTCAAGTTTAAAATATCAGTATAATAACATACTATCCCAGAATGTTGAATTTAATCTATTTAAGGCTAGACAAACATATTTTGTGTCAGGAGACAAAGCAGGAAAGTTACATACCAGTTATATATGACCAAGATGGCGCCGACGATGGCAGCCTCGGAGCTTCACTCTCTCCTTGTTTTTGTATTTTGTGTGTTTATATGTTTTTCGAGCCACAGTACTGTAGTCTCGGGCCACAATTCGGTGGTCTCATTCAGTAGAGAGGAACTTCTCAACATCAGAGAGTCCTCTCTTGGGATTTTTTCACCAACTTTCATCCATATGAGGTTCACTGAGCTTCTGGCAAGCGGAGCAGCGGCACTCTACGGGATACTGCGCTGGAGGCGTCGGACGGGAAAGCGAGCCGGTGCCCTGGTAAAGCTCCGCAAAAGAGGACTTCGCACACCACTTCCTTCAATACGTCTGGCAAATGTCCGCTCTCTAAGCAACAAGATGGACGAGCTACTTCTTCTCACCGGTAAAAACTCGGACCTCCGCAGATCAGCGGTTCTCTGCTTCACCGAGACATGGCTGAGTGACAACATCCCGGACCGCGCACTGCTGTTGCCGGACTTCCAACTGTTCAGAGCGGATCGCAGCGCGGAGCTATCAGGGAAGAAGCGAGGAGGCGGAATCTGCTTTTATATAAACGAAGGTTGGTGCAGAGACATAAAAGTGCTGGGAAAACATGTAGTCCGGATCTGGAGTCATTTTCCATAATCTGTAAACCGTTTTACTCACCGAGAGAGTTTTCCTCGTTCATAATAATCGGCTCATATTTTCCTCCGCATGGGTGCACTTCTGCCGCGGAAAAACATCTTGCTGAGCTGATTACAGAAGTGGAGAAAAAACACCCTGACTCTTTCATAATAATACTAGGAGATTTTAACAGCGCAGATCTCTCTAATTAGCTCCCAAAATACAGAGAGCATATTAAGTGTCCCGCCAGAGACAAAAACACACTGGACCACTGTTACACAGCTTTTAAGGACTCATACCATGCTGTTACCAGGGCTGCTCTGGGACTTTCGGATCATTGCCTTATCCACCTCATCCCAACTTACAGACAGAAACTAAGAGCTTCCAAACCCACGTATCACACTGTTAAAAAGTGGACTGAGGAATCGAAGCAGATGCTACAGGCCTGCTTTGAATGCACAGACTGGACTGTTTTTGAAACCTCAGCCACTGATTTAAACGAACTAACTGATGTGGTGACATCATACATCAGTTTCTGTGAGGACATGTGTGTGCAGACCAAGACCTTCTGCACCTTTGGGAACAACAAGCCATGGTTTACTCCACACCTCAGGAATCTGCGCAGGGACAAGGAAGAAGCTCACAGCAATGGAGATTGGGCGCGGTACAGGCAGGCCAGGAACAGACTTACAAAGGAGATCAAAGCAGCCAAGAGAAGCTACAGTGAGAAGCTGAAAAACAGCCTTTCTACTGGTGACACTTCGGCTGTATGGACTGGTCTGAGAAACCTGACTGCCTACAGAAGCCCCACCACCCTTCCTGAACAAAGTCCTCGCCTGGCCAACCGTCTGAATGGCTTCTACTGCAGACATGACAAGAAGCCATTCACACCTCAAACCAACTCCTCCACATCCCATTCAGGAACAAGTTCGACCAGTAAAGCAACCAACCCCCTACCTTCAGATCCTCTACCTGCACTAAAGATCTCTGAGGAAGATGTAAATAGGCTCTTTCAGCGCATGAAAACAAAGAAAGCTGGAGGACCTGATAAAGTCTCCCCATCATGCCTGAAAGCCTGTGCACATCAACTCGCTCCAATCTTCACCCGGATCTTCAACAAGTCACTGGAGAAGTGTGAGGTCCCCTCCTGCTTCAAACGATCCACCATCATCCCAGTGCCCAAGAAACCCACCATCCTAGGATTAATTGACTACAGGCCTGTAGCCCTGACGTCTGTGGTCATGAAATCATTTGAGCGGCTGGTGTTGAAGCACCGGAAAGACGTCACAGGCCCTCTACTGGACGCCCTGCAGTTTGCTTACCGAGCAAACAGGTCGGCAGATGATGCTGTTAACTTGGGTCTACACTTCATCCTGCGACACCTCGACCGCCCAGGGACCTACGCCAGGATCCTGTTTGTAGACTTCAGCTCGGCCTTCAACACTATCATACCAGACATCCTCCACCAGAAGCTCACCCAGCTCAACGTCCCAGCCTCCACCTGTCAGTGGATCAACAGCTTCCTGACGGACCGACAGCAGCAGGTGAGACTGGGGAGCATCTTCTCCCAAACCAGATCAGTAAGTACCGGTGCCCCCCAGGGGTGTGTTCTATCCCCACACCTTTTCTTCCTCTACACAAATGACTGCACCTCAGCGGACTCGTCCGTGAAACTCCTTAAGTTTGCAGATGACACCACTGTCATTGGACTGATCCAGGACGGTGATGAGTCTGCATACAGACAGGAGGTGGATTGCCTGATACACTGGTGTAGTCAGAACTGCCTGGAACTAAACCCACTCAAGACTGTGGAGATGGTAGTGGACTTTCGGAAAACACCACCTCCATACACCCCCCTCACCATCCTCAACAACACCGTGTCGGCTGTGGATCACTTCAGGTTCTTAGGAACCACCATCTCTGAGGACCTGAGATGGTCTTCACACATAGACACTGTTCGAAAGAAGGCCCAGCAGAGACTGTACTTCCTGAGGCAACTCAAGAAGTACAACCTTCCACAGGAGCTGGTCATCTTCTACACTGCCATAATTCAGTCTGTCCAGTCTTCATCCATCTCAGTGTGGTTTGGTTCATCCACAAATCAGGACAGGTCCAGACTGCAATGAATAATCAGGACTGCAGAGAGAATCATCAGGGCTGACCTTCCCTCCATCCAGGACTTATACAGGTCAAGGGTCAGGAAAAGAGCTGCTAAAATCTCTGCAGACCCCACACACCCTGCACATAAACTGTTTAGAGTTCTGCCTTCAGGCCGACGCTACAGAGCGCTGTTCACTAAAACCAGCCGCCACAGAGACAGTTTCTTCCCCCAGGCTGTTTCTCTGTTGAACATTCAATAGAGTACAAAACAGCAGACAGATGTTGCAAATGCACCTTTTTTATTTATATATGTGTATATTTGTACATTGTAAATATGTATATTCTGTAGTGCAAAAACAAAAACCAAAGAGCAAAGTGTACCGGAGTCAAATTCCTTGTTTGTATGTACAAACTTGGCAATAAAGCTGATTCTGATTCTGATTCTGATATAAAGCCGATGGAGTTGTCCTCCACAATTCCTGCTGTAAGGTCGCCGGCTAGAGATCTGCTTACAATTTTGACCCACTATAACAAAAAAATTCTTGTGATGTTGAAAGTTGGGCAACCCTTCATTTGTCCATGGCAGGTAAAGTTAACATTTTGAAAATGATATTTTACTATTATGCTTTCAATTTAAGGCACCTGGCCTCTACCTCCCGAAAGAGCCCCGCCGTGGTACTGCATGGAGCAGGTTGCTGTTTCCCCTCTATTACCCATGCAGGTCTTGTCTACTAGATTAAGTAAAAAAGCAAAAAACACATTTATAATTGCTCATCTTAAACTATTTTGGAATAGGGTTGCTCAATTATTTAAATTTGATCCTTTTCTAAATCCCTCTTCAAGTATTTGGTTAAATCCTAAATTACGAATTGGTAAATTTCCCATTTATTGGAAGATATGGCAGGAGAAGGGTGTGTTCACATTGGAGGATCTGTATTGTGATGGCTCATTTAAATCTTTGGTAATGGGCCCATTTTAGCTCTGCAAAATACATTGGAAGGGGATCTGAACGTCACACTTGAGGATTGGAACAGAATTTGTAGGAACATTAAAGTAGTTTCAAGGGATGTTAGAGTACGCCTTATTTGTAAGGCTCTGTGCAACGGAGGAACCCCAGAATGCAGACGAGGAGGCAGCGTGACGGTACATGAAAATTTAATCAACAAAAACTCACTCTCATAAGAGGCAGGAAACACACGAAGCCACGACGAGAAAGAGTGTACAAAAGCAGGCTGGCTTGAAGGCCAACGAGCACTGGGACACACACAGAAGAACTAAGAGACATGAGTCGGGACAAGGGATTCCACAATGCAAACTAACCTATGGAAAACAAGGTGCTGGTATAGAGACTCAAGGGAGTGAGAAAAACCAATGGGGGAAGCAAGAAGACCAGATGATGACACAAGTGGACCAGCAGGGAACTAAACAACGGAAGTAGTAAAGTTATGATATCAGTGTAGAACAGGAGAAAACAACAAGGACGGGGCACTGATGGGCGGAGGGGGTTTGCAGGCTCGAGAGGGACAGGAGGAGCCGACACAGAAACACGGGGCAGCGGTGGGCAAGCAATGGAGGGCGCCATTGGCAGGAGGGCACAGAACAGTGAGGGCAGGGTCGGGCGGAGGGGCCGCCAAGGACGACCAGGAGGTCGTCCAAACACAAGGTATCACCGATAGTCCGCAGGAAACAGTAGGTTCAGGTGGTCGAAACACCAGGGAAGGTCGGCCGTAAAAAGTATAACCGACGGTAGCATGGACCGACAGAGCAGTGAACATGATATTTCAGCGCGGGGGGCGACAAGCGACCATGCCTGGCGAACACTTCAAAGAGGCAGAAGAACATGCGAACCCCTCAGGAGGCAGAAGCAGAGCCTGGCGAAAACCCTCAGAGGCCGAGAGGGCACCTGTCGTAACCATATCAAGGCACGAAAGCACTGGCGAAACCCTTCAAGAAGCAGACACAGGACAAACGAGAACAAACTATGTTTTCTAGTGGAAGCCACACCTAAACGAGGGACACAGGGAGATCACGACAGAAGATTCCTCCACCACATCCGAATAAACCACCCCAATAAGGTGTACAGTCTGGAGTCGACAAGAGGCACCCACACAGAACGAGGACAGAAACATCGCCTTGACACCTGATGACAATGGCCATGTGCATAGAGAGGAAGATTCACCGGTACAGTGCTCTTCCTCACAAAAACCCTCGGTTCTAGGTGGCTCCGAAAGCCCAGCCAGAACCGAGGGACAAATCATCTGTCATTTAAAACCACTCCTTCACCAAAGACACAGGATCTGGTGGTTCTTCCTCCCCGACCACTCTATAGTCGGCCAGGAGTTATAGGCCAAGACACTGGCCAGGCGGACCGTTGTTCCGCCCACACGCTCTGAACCCCGGAGGCTAGGCAGAAAGCTGAAGCATAGAGACCGTCCGCGCGAGAGTACCCTAACAAACATGACACTATCGGCAACATCATGGTAGGAGGAGCTTCAAGGGGCCGATTGAGAACATCCTCTTGTACCGATAGTTACCATCTGTACGGAGCATGTGGAGGAGGGTTAAGAGTACTGACTACTTAGGCCGTCAGAGCGCTGGCAGATACAGGGCTGGAGGGTGTTTCCAGACCGGCAGAGATCACGGCAGTGTGGGAGTGTCAGACCTAGGGACAGAGACAGGTGTGGAACGGTGTCAGGCCTGGCGCTAGAGCAGGCTGGGATAGTGTTCAGGCTTGAGTTCCATGAGCATCCCACCAGAGAAAATAGGAGAAAGGGTGATCAGACCTGGAAGTGGGAGGCAGCCCGCCCTTGGCCCTTACGCGAAGCTGCTACAAGGCAGTATAGGATGTAGTACCTGGCGTGGGTATGCTCTGCAGGAAGCAAGCCAGCAGCGCACAGTCACCTGCGAGTCACTGGCGTGGGAGCTGCTCTGCAGCTAGCAGCTTCCCTGGAGCTCTGCATGTGGACTGCTCTGAGCAAGCAGACCTCGGGGACGTAGAACGCATGCTGTGGCACAGACGAAGGCTGAGAAGACAGTGCATGCATATATAGTGCACACGGTCGTACAGCGAAGCCTGGCAGACGTGCTGTAGCAAGACAGAATGATGCGGGCATATATAACGCGTGACTTGAAACATGTCCTTAGAACCATGTCACGCCAACTCTTGAGCATGGGGAAACCACATCTTCGCCAGCCGAAACTGGCTTTTAACCCCTGCACGCGGCGATTCTAGCGGACGGAGGGAAGCATGAACGGCCTAGACCTGCCACGCCTGGTACGGAAGCAGCGAGGGGAACCATAGGAGCTAGAGGACGGAGGGAACACACGAGCAGCCCTCACCCCCGTCCAACCCGAAACTGTCTGCTGCTGGCTGCCTCACGCTCCATCGCCTTGCCAGCAGCAGTGGAGAGGGCAGCGACCTCCAGGGGTGAGCGGGTGAGCAGATATTCTCCATCATCGCACCTCACCTCCGATTCAGCATAGTTGCACACCCCAGCGATCCACGGCATTCAGCACCTTTACAAGCTTGTCCGTGGGCGTGTCCGTAGATAGCGAGAAATTCATTTGTTAGGCTCTGTGCAAACGGAGGAAACCCAGAATGCAGATAAGAGCAGGACAGCGTGACGCGTAAATATGAAAAATATTAATTAACAAAAATACTCAATTGCATACGCAGGCAGGAAAACAAAAAAATAGAAACAGGCATGGATTGACAGTCAGGCCATGGTTCAACAAACAGACTAATGAGTCCGGGTAGACATGATTCCGCAAGACTTTCTTCTTCGTTCTTCTGTGTTTAATGGGCGGTTGGCAATAACAGTATGGTGTGCATTACCGCAGCCAGACTGGTAGGCGTGTGGTTCTTCATGGTTTTTAAATCTTATAAACTATTACAACAAATCACAAATTTCGCATATTTTATTAATTTAGTTTTTTGAAAAATCTAAAGATAATTTGAATATGCAATTTTGCAGCCTAAAAACGTCTTGCAAAAGTATCTATCACAAGAAGTAGAAAATTTGTCTTTAATGCGCTCACAATCAATTCTCTCAAAAACTGCTACAGTGTATCGTGTCATATTTCTGACATCAAAGTATTACATTGCCACATCGATCTGTTTCCTCGCTCATCCACACAATGATTCACATAGTTTGTTCTGGTGCACAGTATGTTTATTTATTCCTTAACTAATGTAGAATTAAAAGTCACTGTATGTCCACAAAATTCTTGAATCTGTCGGTAAGATTAACTGTCTTTAGCTCGTTTTAGTCTGCACTCACGAGCCTCTTCCAGTTCTTATTCGTCCTGTACAGTATCTTGTTGATTCTAGTAAAAAACCCATCTTAGCCTTCCACGATTCTTCATCCCACCTTTTTCGCACTCTTTCCGATTCTGTTTATGAATTTCTCGCCTCTGATACCTACTAATATTACGATTATATAAAGTTAATGATGATTTTTGTGTGCCTTCTTTGCCCATCCCCCTGTCCACCCGAGTGTCGACATTCCACCACCCAAACTCACACTGACATGTTGATATGGGTAAGACCCTACATAAAAACCAGCCAATATAATACACCAATAATCTGTTGTATTACATTAAATAAAAGTAGTTATTATTTCTAAACACTAAAAATTGGTATCTGGCCCCTAGCCATGCTGAATGTGATTATATTGTTAACTTAATAATGCTGAATCGAGTCTGAAATCCAAATTAGCGTTTTATAATGGTTTATATATCCTCCACCGCTGACAATGCTAGCAAATATGGCTAATAATTACGCTCCTCGAAGTACACTGATAATCCATTGTAATTTCTTTTTCCTACTTTTATTTTAAATTCTGGTATTTATAAAATGCTATTCCATAGTTTGTTCAGTCTGTGTTCGATGCGTCTGTGTTAAATCTGGCCCCAATCTAATGATGTAGATATAATTGGTGTTATATAGTCTAGTATATTATACGTTGAATCAATAAACTACATTTTGGCTGTTCCTTTGCCTTCTCCATCAACTGCGTGATCCACCCATGCTTTGGTAATAGCCATAGGTGTTATACCACTGGCAAAGGGCAGCATTGAACTAATCTTTTTCCATATAATTTGAAAATTACCTCCCTGCCTATATTATTGATTAATCCAACCAAAACTATCTTAAATTGTTTTTTTTTTCGTTCTTTCCCGATGGTTTTAAAAATATCACGTGTTGGATGATCCAAGTTATCTGCTGGTAAGTTTATCCAATAATTCTATTGCTAACTGTTCCTTCGGTAGATCTAAGGGCATACTCTCCAATCTCTACGTGGAGATGCTATAATTGGACTGGTTCTGATTGATCATGTACAAAAATCGGCTAAAGTCTTGATGTTGATAATTGTCTAATTTTATAAGATGTCTGTTGTTGCTGACCATAAATATACTTCAGTAATCACACATATTGTGATCTAAATAATCCTGTATAAACCTTCTTTTTAATGAGTGTTCGATCTGCTCCAATCAAGAACCAGCCATACATCTCATAATAGTTTAAGATGTTTTTATTGCATGTATGTACGTGTATGCCTATTTTTCTATAGGTACTCCATATTAATTTGTTTCACTCAAACCAGTATACCTAAAAATTTTATATTTGTTACCTTGTTCTAAAATCTGATTGTATAATTTTAGTTTTATAGTTCTCTGTTTTCTTTTCTGTGTAAACACCATTTACTTTAGTTTTCCACTGGAGAATCAATCCCATTGATTTAGTCCACTGTCTATTATAATCTCATCCTGTATTTTCTTTTCAATAAGTTTGCAAATATTACGACCCTTTCACATATAGCTCCATTCTCTGCAAATAGTGAGCAACCCAACTCTTTTACAAATATTTTATAAAATACATATTGATCATTATAGAAAAACAATAATAGACCTAATAATACTTCCCTTGAGGAGTACATTTTCTACTTATATTTACCTGACAATTCTTGACAATTATCTTACTTGTATTGTTCTATTTGAAAAAAATCTTTTTCCAGTTATACATTTTTCCAGTTATATGTACCACCATGTTATGTTAATTTATTAATATCCTTCAAACCCCACAATCCACTATATAGCATTTTTCTGTATATCACAAAAAATACAGCTTCTACATTTTCGGTTGTTTATAATTTGAGCGTCATTCCTAATTTGAAAACATATTCATAAAACATAATGCCTGATATTTAGTACTGTGCGACCCTTTCGAAAAAACCAATATTTGATATCGTAGATATATACCCGTTTAATATGTTTAAATAAATATGTGTAAAATCTATATTAAGCATTTTGTCCGATTAACCTAATACATAAGACTTGATGTTTAAGACAATACGGCATATAATATTCTGGTTTTGTTTTATCTTTTCCCTGGCATTCAGCATATTGGAATATAATTATTGCTATCCTTCCAGCTCTGTGGCAGATCTACCTCTTCCCAGACTTTCATTTGTATAATTCTAATATTTTGTTTTTGCTTTGTCATTTAGAGTTCTAGTCATTGCTATAGTACAATTTGATCTTTCCAGGTGATGTATTTTTTGTTTTCCTGGTTACAGAGTTCAAAACTCTCCTTTTGTACTGGGTCATTTATTATTCTATTTGTATCTACGTTATTTTTCATTAAGTCTTAATATTTCATCTTGTGATTTTCCTTCTTTCTTCCCTACTTCACTATATTACTTGAATTATGAAATTTATTAAATGTTTAGCTAATATTGCAGCTGTATCTTTATCTCTGTTATAATTGTATTATCTATTTTTAATATAGGATATTCAATATTGTTTTCTAATACCATCATTCTTTTAATTGTTTTCAAATTCGGTCAATTTTTTGTTTTCTCCCTCCAGTATTGCAAACTTTTCTCCAATATTTCTCTTTTTGCAATTCTTAACTGATATTTCTTACCTTGACTTGCTTTCTTTTGTACTCAATCTAGATTCTGATAAATTTGATTTACTTTTAATGTTTAAAGGCTTTATTTCTCAGTTTATTACTTCACCTACATCTTTTGTCCACCACATGCCACAATTTTTTTTATCGTTCCGACGTCCCTCCTTTTTTATTGCTTCTTCTGAGCCTGTAAACCCTTTTTTACAGTATTATATTTTAAGCTATTATCAATATCAATCGACATATCTATTTCTTCCAATTTCTTTTGATTAAATATGTTAAATTTTCCAATCGGCCTGATTAAAATGTCCATCTGTTGTAGCCTCGTTATTGATTAATATTCCTGTATAATTATTTTAATTGGGGGGTAATGATCACTGCCTACTGTTTTATTCCCCCTTGTCATGTCCCACTCAACAGTTGTTAGCTAAAAACAATTGTGATTACCATTGTTAAATCCCAAGATGAACCGATATGTACCTGTTTTTACAATTTCTTAATTTCTTTGTTCCTCTTCCAATCAGTTATCATACCAAATTTTTCATTTCCATTATTTCTTAATAACTGTTCCATTTTTATCATTACATTTTCCCCATAATGTGCTGTTAGCATTAAAATCTCCACACCAGATTACTTTTCCTTCTAAATACTCCATTAAGATCATCCATCAACTCGAATGATTAATATGTTACATGGATTATAAAAATTTATTATCTTACATTTTTACTTTTTAATGTAAATTTCAACTACTATGTATTCTAACTTTACCTTTTCCTAATATTGATATTGTATCCTTCTTTTATAAAATATACCACATCCTCCTCCACTTCCTCCTCGTCTATTCCTTCTGATACCATATTGTACCCTTTAAATACAAAAATCTATGGTTTGCTTTAACACATGTCTACCTGATATACATATAATTCTGGTTTTTCATCAATATTCATCTATATACTTTAAATTCCTGTCCATTAGCGATTAGGCTTCTGTGCATTCCACTGCAATATTATCATGCGTTTCTATCAGCTGGGGTTCATCTGCCTCCCATCTTTTCAACTTTTTATTAATATTTTCCCAAGACCCTTCTTTAAACCCTAAGAACTTTTGCTCCTCTAAAACTATTATTTTAATCTCTGTTTGTGTTTAGCATGTCAGTGGCAGTTAATGACATATGCTACAAAATAATATCAGTTTTTTCCACAGACATCGTGACATTATCCTCTGATTTCTACTTTCTTTGTTGATAAGCTTGAATCCTATTTTGACCTTCAGCCCTCGTTTTTTTTTCTTTCATTCTGAACACAGTTTAACTGCTTCCAGCCATAGCTTATGTTTTAGTCCATTTATTTGTTGAATTCTTTTGCTTTCTTCCTTACCTCACATCCCCCAAATGTAACTCTATGTTCCCCTCCACAATTGCAACATTTGTTCCTGCCACTCCTTCCCCACAATCTTCAATTCGATGGTCTTCTCCACACTTTTGGACATCTTTGTTCACCTTTCGCATACAGCTGCTATGTGTCCATATCTCTGACTTTGTAACATCTTAGTGGTGGGAATGAAAGGTCTCACAGGAAAAACGAAACTCAGATATCCTATCTTTGACATTTTTTGGAAAAAACACTGTTTCCTCAAAGTCAAAATTGACAGGCTTCCTACTCTTTCTCCGTTTACATTTTTTGTCAATCTTTTGAGATTTTTTTACCTTTATGCACCAACAATGTCTTTTTTTTCAGTTTTTCTCCGATATATCTTCCTCCAGAGGAATGCCATAAAATTACCCACTCAAGACCGTTTTATGCAAAACAATACGTTTTTAAACTTATAAAGCCTTTACTTCTTTGTTTTCGGTTTTCAAAACAAACACCAGTATATTTCCATCTCTCAATACTTTCACCATTTCAACATCTTCCTATCTTTTTTTTTATTTCTCTGGGAAACTTCATGGTTCTCCTTTTGCTTCTTTCATTCATTGTTTTATCTTTTAATATTATTTTACATTCTTCCCCTTCCAATTTTTCTCCTAACTACTCTCTTACTTCTTCAGAAACGTTTTTCGTCCTCAGCTCTTCTTTTACTCCTTTGGCTGTCTAACATCTTTCCATATTCTGCTTTACCTCTTCCCCGTAAAAATCCCTCTCCTCTACTTACTGGCGTCCAACAGTCATCAAAAGTCCATATTGTCCTTCCTGTGTATCCTTTTTCAAACCATTCCCCATACCAGTTTATGCCTTTTTTGCTGCCACTTCCAAAAAAGTAAAAAAAATCTCTCCTGCTAATCCTTTTCTTTTCTGCCAAAGAAGCGTGCCGATAATGTCGCCAAGGCAACAGTCTTCTTCCCCAGACTCCGCAATGACTAACTGAACAGGTGTGTATATAGGGAGTGAAAACCAGGTGGAGCAAGACGACAGATTGACAAGGTGCAGGTGAACCGGATAAATTTGATTAACAGAACACAAAAAGGACAGGAGCAAAACATGGCTTGACTAGAACGCAAATCCAAGGAAAAAAAATAGAACTATAACTAGAAAAAAACATGAAAAAAAAAACATAACCCAGATCTAAAACCAAACCTGACCAAACTAAAAGCATGACCGGAAAAAAACAAACAAAAAACAGTTTTAAAAACCAAAATGTGAAAAAAAAAAGAAAAAAAAACAGAAACCAAAAACCAAACAACCCCAAATCATAACATTATTCAATTCAAAATTATGCATCATTTTTACTGGACTCCTAAATTATTTAGATTAGGATTATCATCCGCTCCACACTGTTGGTGATGTAAGTCTGAGGAAGTGTACCTTAATTCATGTTTTATGGTCATGTCACAAAGTCCGCCAATTCTGGACCAATGTTTTCGATAATCTATGTGAGATTACGGAGATGCAAATTCCATTTATTATTAGATTGTTTGTTTTGAATGATCATTCAGTTCTGACAGGACAGGATAACAATGTTTAAATTTGTATTCAGTCTAGTATTATGATTGGCAGACTGGTACTTGCTAGGGGATGGAAGGCAGAGGGGGTTTCTTCTCTGCAGGAGTGTGCCATGGAGATGGCACGAGTTGCAGCATTTGAAAAAATGTGATGTAAACTATTGGGTAGGCTGGATATATAAGAAGTGGGGTAACTATTTGGTTTTATTAGAGGCCCCTGAAAGGTGTTGGGTAGTGAAGAGACGCAAGGTTTCAGTAAATTGTGTATAAATATATAACTGTGCTTCTTCTTATTTTTACATGCAGGTCGTGTTTTTATTGTTATTTTGATCATGGTGTCTGTTAACAAAATATATCTTTAATGCAGTGCTTATTTGATTTACTTTTCGTACTGACTGTTTCTCGAATTATTTTCCGCCTCTATTTTTGTTTTTCTTGCATTATGTCTTCATTGAAATGGTTAGTGTAGCTATGGTAGTCACGAGAAGGAGCAAGGGGGTTAATGTTGGTAACCAGAAAGGATCAACACAGATGGTGATGTGTATCCATTGTTTTGGGGGTGTTTGCTTTTGTTACTGTTGAATAATGAAAATGAAAATAAAAAACTGTTAATCAGAAAAAAGGCCTTTTAAAGAGATTTAAAATCATTCAGGGTGTTGGCCATTCTTACAATGAGTGGAAGATCTTTTCAAAGTTTGGGAGCTTCAACAGAGAAAGCTCTGACTCCTCGGCTCACAAGACAAGTCCTAGGAACATGAAAAAGCAGCAGGTTACCTGACCCCAGAGCTCTGCTGGGAGCTCCAATAAGTAAATGGTAAATGGGCTGAATTTATATAGCCCTTTTTCAGTTATAATGACCAATCAAAGTTCTTTACACTAGAGCCACATTTACCCAATCACAATTTCAAACATGCACACCTTCTTACACCAATATACAGAACAGTAGGCAACTTGAGGGCAAGTGACACATGACAGGAAGCTGAAATCAAACCCACAACTCTCAGATTGCAAGACAACTACTTTTCCCACTGGGGCACATTCATTAGGACCGTTTAAACATTTAAAAACCACAAATAAAATCTTAAAAACAATCCCAATCATACAGGCAGCCAGTGCAAGAAGGGCAGTATGGGAGTAATGCTCAGCAGACAGGCAGCAGTGTTCTGGGCCAGCTGCAGGTAACGAAGTAGAGAGTAGGACATGGAGCTGGACGGTGAAACAAGCAGTACAACGGGGAAGAAACAGGCATGGTAACGGAAGCAACAATTAAAAAAACAATGAGAACCAATGAGTTTATATCCTGAGGGAAGTGTGAAGAATGATATAGAATGCACATGTGCATATAATCAGATAAGGTGGAGCTGCTGTAGTGGAGATAAAGCGGGGATGATGAAGGAGGGAGACTAACATAAATGGAGCTGAACTGACACACAAAGAACTATCAACCCATGGGGAAAACCTAACAGGGATGTAACAAAAATAAATCCAAATGTACTAAGAACAGAACATAGGAATGAACTAACAACACAAAGGTATGAACTAATACAGAGAACCTTGATGGCAATATTTAAGACCATAAGAACATAATAAACTACACAGAAATGATCAACACACAAAAACCACTAGTGAATCGTGTCACATGTGTGATTCCAGTATAAATTCAGTCTCAATCCAGTCAAAAAAAAAAAACTGAGAAAAGTGAGATGACCACTGTTCAGACTCTTTGGTACCACTGTGTATTACTGGTTCTTGAGTCATACAGTAAATGTGCAGCTTCATCCCTAAGCTGCTGCAACACCAGATAAACACAACTGGAACAGAGGAACAAATGCAAGTGTGTAAACTAGCAGAAGGAATTTCTCCAGACAATTAAAGCAGAACTGGAGTCCCCAGGGAAGCTGTGTTGGATTAGGGCTCAAACTAACTTTCTCAGCAGACTCCCTGTTGGCTCAGAGCTGTGCAGCTTGGAAGTCTGATGAGATGCCAATGGAAATCTGGTGGCCATAGTTTAAGAAGCTGAACAAAGAGGTGAACAGACTGAAAGACACTTGCAGGCATGTGGACCTTTGAACGAGTCTTAATGGTCATCAGTTTTACTGTAAATTATAAATATGGGCAATAAACGCTGGTCACAGCTGATGTACTTCATTAATAACAGATTGTTGGAATGATTTCCACATGGAGATCCAGATTTCTGATCAGAAACATTTATATAGTTCCTAATTTAGAACAAATTACAAATTAAAGCATGTACAACTCATTGTTATTGCCAATATCTTATATTTTTTAATGGATTGCTGCTTTTACTGTAGTGCATTTCAAACTTTCTTCTGTATCTTACAACGCAAAGTTTCTGCGTGGCATGGCAAAAACAAAAACCAAAATATAGGTTTTAAGGATGGATTGCAATTACTTGTGATGTAAACAACAGCAAGAATCACAGCATAGAAGAACAAATGCAATCACTTTGCAAGTCAGATGAAAGAAAATTCACTGTTGAAACATCAGTACAGCCCATCAATGAGAAGGAAGCCTCTTTTAGACTGCACGGCATGTCAAAGGAGACTTGAATACTTGATACTGCCACTCCCAGTCATATTTATTACTGAGCTTTGATCTGATGTTTGGGTTCAGTGCAGCAAAAACAGCAGAGAACACTATTTCACAAAGACAAGATGTGGCAATTCAGTGAATGGATTTTACCTTCATTACAGAGATAGGATTCACAGACATGTAAATTTAATCTGCTGTAAAAAAAAATAATAATAATAACAAAAGTACACCCTCTCTCTGTTTCAAGGTTTTATATCTCTGGTCATAATTAAATGTTCTAATCTTCAACAGCTTCTAACATTATTAAAATCTACCGAATACTGTCTATGTGTGAGGACTATCTCAGGTTACGAGAAATAGTGGTTCCTAGGAACCAGAGGTGGTCCACAGCAGTGTTGTAGAGGATAGTGAGGGGGGGTATGTGGGGGTTGTGTCCTCTGAAAGTCTACCACCATCTCCACAGTCTTGAGTGGGTTGAGTTCCAAATGGTTCTCACCACACCAGTGTACCAGCCAATCCACCTCCTGTCTGTATGCAGACTCATCACTGTCCTGGATCAGTCCAATAACAGTGGTGTCATCTGCAAACTTTAGGAGTTTTACAAACGGGTCTGCTGTGGTGCAGTCATTTGTGTAGAGGGAGACGAGGAGTGGGGAGAAAACACACCCTTGAGGGGGCGCCGGTGCTGATGGTTCTTGTGCGGGAGAAGATGCTCCTCAGCCTCACCTGCTGCTGCCAGTCCTACATGAAGCTGGTGATCCACTGGCAGGTGGAGGCCAGGACTTTGAGCTGGATGAGCTTGGTGGAAGATGTCTGGGTTGATAGTGTTAAAGGCCAAACTGAAGTCCACACACAGGATCCTGGCGTACATCCCTGGGTGGTCGAGGTGTTGCAGGATGAAGTGTAGTCCCAAGTTGACTGCATCATCTGCCAACTACAGGGGTCCAGCAGGGGGCCTGTGATGTCCTTCAGGTGCTTCAACACCAGTCGCTCAAAGGATTTCATGACCACAGACGTCAGGGCAACAGGCCTTTAGTCATTTAATCCTGTGATGGTGGGTTTCTTAGGTACTGGGAAGATGGTGGAGCATTTGAAGCAGCTGGGAACCTCAGACAGCTCCAGTGACTTGTTAAAGAAGTAAAGATGGGTGCCAGTTGGTCGGCTGGCTCTCAGGCACGATGGGGAGATATTATCAAGTCCTGAGGCCTTCTTTGTTTTCAGGCGCTGAAAAAGCCTATTTATATCTTTCTCTGAGATCCTAAGTGCAGGCAGGGGGTCTGAAGATAGGGGATTGTTGGTGTATGGGAAGAATTTGTGTCTGAATGGGATGTGGAGAAGATGGGTTGAGGTGTGAACTGCTGCTTTTAATACCTGCAGTAAAGCCATTCAACTGATTTGCCAGGCGAGGATTCTGCTCAGAGTTGGGGGAATGGCTCCTGGATGCAGTCAGGTTTTTCAAACCATTCCAAACAGGAGAAGCATCTCCATGTGAGAAGCTTTTGTTTATCTTCTCACTTTAGCTTATCTTCTCTGCTTTGATCTCCTTGGTCAGTTTGTTCCTGGCCTGCTTATACAGGCCCTGGTGCCCACTGCTATGAGCCGCATCATTATCCTTGTGCAGCTGCCTCAGAGGAGAAGTGAACCAAGGTTTATTGTTATTGTATGTGCAGAAGGTCTTGGTCTGCACACACATGTCCTCACAGAAACTGATGTATGATGATCCAACCATAGTAAGTTGGTTTAAATCATCTGTACAGTCAAAGCAGGGCTGTAACATCTGCTTTGACTCATCAGTCCACTTCTTAACAATTCAAACCCCAGGTTTGGAAGCTTGGGGTGAGGTGGACCATAGAATGGTCAGAAAGTCCCAAAGCAGCCCTGGTGGCAGCATGATATGCATCCTTTAAAGTTGTGTAGCAGTGGTCCAGAGTGTTTTTACCCCTGGTGGGACTCAGGAACAGTGAGTGAAGGCGGTTTGACCTCGAACCCCTCACGGAACACAGGAACAGGAACTTGAGGCGGTTCACCTTCGAACCCCTCTCTGACAGGAACAACCGGCCAACCTTCAGCGGAGGTTGAAGGTGATATTAATGATGATGTCTGAACCAGAAGTGTAGATGATGAAGATAATGTCTGAGCCAGGAATGTAGATGACGAGGATGATGATGCCTGAGCCAGGAGTGTAGATGACGAGGATGATGATGCCTGAGCCAGGAGTGTAGATGACGAGGATGATGATGCCTGAGCCAGGAGTGCAGATAAGGATAATGATGACTGAGCCCTAAGTGTAGATGAAGACGGTGATAACTGAACAGCAGGAGCCGAGGCGTCGAGCCGACCCACAGCGGAGGCAGGAGCTGAGACGTCGGGCCGACCCACAGCGGAGGCAGGAGCAGGAGCTGAGACGTCGGGCCGACTCTCAGCAGAGGCAGGAGCTAACGCTCCAGCAGAACCCTCAGTGGAGACTGAAGCTGAGGCTGGTGATGATGATGGAGGTGGCTGATCAGGAACTGGCAGTAGTGAAGGTGGTTGGTTTGAGGCCACGAAAACTGGAACCTCTAGCTGACCCTCAGTGGAACCAGGAGCTCAAGCATCGTACTGACCTTCAGTTGAGCCAGGAGCTAAAGCGCCGTGCCGACCTTCAATGGAGCAAGGAGCTGAAACACTGAAGATCTCTCCAGCAAAGACAGGAACTGCCGCATCTGGCTGACCTCCAGCGTAGACAGATGCTGGAGCATCAGCAGATCCCTCAGAAGCGGCTGAAGCTGGAGGAGATAATGGAGGCAATGGCTGAGCAGCGGAAGATGATTGACCCACGGAGACAGGAGCACTGAAGATCTCTGAGAGGATGCCCCAGAGAAACCCAAGGAGATGTGCATGGAGAAGAGGCTGAGCTGTTGTAACTGGTGGCTGAACTGGAATGGACAAAGCTGGCACTGAGATGTCTGGCTGACCTCCAGCGGAGACAGGAGCTGGAGCGTCGGCAGATCCCCCAGAGAGGTCTGGAACAGTAGCTGAGGCGGCTGATGAACCTCTAGCGGAGACTGAAGCTGGAGCGTTGGTAAGCCCCTTCATAAAAACTGGAACCAGAGTTGAAGCGGCTGGATTTCTTTGGGCATGGAAAGCTAGCTGTATGTTCAGGAGCTCCAAGCTGCACAGAGGGAGAAGAGCGTGCCCCACTCTTCCGCCGGGAGCCGCTAGAGGGCACTGAGTCATCGCTAGGATGAGGCTGGGGACCAGGAAGCGAAGTCGGAGATGCCAGGCAAGGAGAAGGAATGCTGGCCAGACCCTCCGGGAAGGACAAGGAGGCACCTGTGCGAATCTCACCACAGGTGGTCACCTCGAGTGACGAGAGAGGTGAAAAATCCTCCACCTCAAAAGACTGATCCATGGCAAAGCTACCAGTGTCGCTCTGGTCACTCTCCATGTTTCAATAAGTCAGATAAAAGAGTAACTAAACCCCAAATTAACCCCCCCGCTTAACCCTCTTTGCTCATCCCCACACTTGGCTGTGCCCCTCAATGTCTCTTGGCACAGCACACTTTGGTGGCATTTTTAAAAATTTTTCTGGGGGCAAGGTTATGCTTTCACATTGGGTTTAGTTCCACTTTAAGTGTTTGTCCAACCACTTATAATGATTTCTAAGGGCTACCAGATATATAAATACTGTATTTAGTTTTTGACCTATTTATGAACTTTTGGGCCTCGATAGTTTACAACACAAGTCTACAACACAAGTCCAAAGTATAATCAAGCCATTAATTTGCTGAGTAGTTAGACCCACGTCCTTTCAAATTTGGAACCAAACAGTAAAATCTATTGATCTTCGCAGCCAAAGAGCTCTTAAAGCTTGATTGCTTTCTTAGCCTTAGCCTTAAAACCGGTGCGAAAAGTTGGTCTGTCATCTTCTTGTGAGATGTTGTTTTTGAAAACAAATATTTGATTAGATTAAATTTAAAAGAAAAAAAGGTTTCTCCTGATCTAAAAGGAAGATAATATAAAATATAAATACCATCCATCTTAACTAATAAATTATTGAGTAATGACAGTGATTCAAAATGTTGAATTGCATCCTCAGCTTGTCATTTAAAGAGCTGCAGAAGCCCTTTAAGGACCTCTTTGATTAAGTCCACTTTATATTGCATTAATAAAAGGTCATACAAACAATGAGTTTTCCACCCAGCCTGAGATCTAGAGCAACACAATTCATGTCTAGAAGTTCATATTAAAGAAAGAAGGGTTGTAAAGCTGGGCAGCTGAAAGAAAAAGCTGTTGGAAGCTGTAAACAGAGGAAACAAATTCTTCAAAGTGCAGAGTGCAAGAGCAGCATGTATTCTGCTGTAGGACTAAGTTCATCAACTGACAGTCTTGTAACACAGTGGGAAACTTGAGTGAAACATGTAGTTTCCCCCCCCAGAGCCGCATGTATCACAGATAAACAGCGAAAGGTTGAGAGTGTTTATATTATTACTTCTAAGTGAGTTCATTTTCTCTTTATTTCCAGAGACGAGAAACCTGATAAACAGCAACTGTAACGAGTTCTAAAGACTTAATACTGTATGTGGTACATGCACAATTTCAGCCTGTTTTTATTTTGCTTACCATGCATCAAGTTGTCTTAATTTCTGTATATGCATTACCAATTTGCTAATTTGTAATTCATCATTGAACCCATTTGTAGACAATTTTTCTGAAAAAATGTCAACACTGTTTCTGATCAGTGAACAAAATAGTTTTTATCACTGCACACTGCTATAAGTAAAGAGGCGTTAGACTAATTTGTTAAGAATTACTTTCAATTTAATACTGAAGCACAGAACGTTTCTTAATCTGACTAGTCTAAGAAGCTGTAACTGCTCAGCTTTATTATACATCACTTATCACAGGGTAAATCCAATCACAGAAACATATCAAGTAATTTTTTCGTCCACGAAAACACACAGAAACCTGTATCAGAAACTTCATCTCAAACTCTAGGATGACATGCTGTTATTTTACATTTCTATAAATCAGAAATATAAACAATATCTTGTTCTTTGTGTCAATTTAACTTGTACATAACACTGAGACGTGCATTTTTTTCTAACTGTAGTGCCTTGCAAAAGTATTCACTTTTGCAAGGCAATAAGTATGCAAATATGTGTGCGTAACTTTTAAATGTGTCTCTGGTATGACATACCTGAATCAAATGGCTGAATTACATCCTCAGTATGCATTCAAGTTCTCCAGAATCATGCTAATGATGTTATTATTTAATTCAGGTGTGTTAAAGCAGAGACAAATCTAAAAGTTGCAAGACACCAGCCCTGGAAGATTGAAGTTTGACACCTGTACTCTAAGTCATCCAATATTTACTACTTGATTTAATTAGAAATTAGGACTAGGTCCCCTTTCAGCCAATTCATGTATTCAGCCCTGGGAGGTGTGTGACTCTTAACCAGCATATACAAAGCGTCTGCATGGTGTTTAAATAAAACCATTGTTGGGTCCACGCTGTGACATTCCTTTTGCACATACATAATTTTGTAGCAGTAGTGCAAAGGTATATAAGACATCTCAATGAAAACACTAAGTGCAAACAACTAACAGCGCAAATCAGCTATACGTTTTAGAATGTAAGTGACCAACTTAATGTAAAAATTCCACTCTTTTTACAATGCAGCATGAAAGAAAAACAAATCATCTAAAACAAAGATGGTAGTATCACACCACATCTTCCTCTCACCCCACTCTAAAAGCAATTCTTCTGCAGACAACAAATCATGCCTTTGCCCTGATGGAAGTGCACAGTTATGGTTTAGAAAAGTTTCTGCAGTGAGGTGGAAGAGTGCAGTCGACCTTCGACATGGTCCTTTTTCATTTCAAACGACTGGTGAAATAATGCGTCATTTTGTTGATTAATTTACTCAACTCTCGCTTTTGAGAGGTCCTCCTTCTCTTTATGCCCTTCTCCTTGAAATGTCATAAGAATTGAGCCATTACTCAAGACTGCATGATGAAGACGATTTTCACAGGATGGAGAATTTAGGAGAACAGAGTCCAGTTGGTGCAAAATGACAGAAAGAGTTGACTGCTTCAAACACAAAGACGAATACTATGCAAATACACAGATTCTCAAAGGATGTCTTTACGTAATGACAGATTAAAATGCCACTTTAGACTCATCACATTATTCTGAACTTGTTTGTCTAGTACCTTGAGCTTTACTTTTTTTGTGATATGTAAATAAAACGGTAGTTTAAAATAATGGATTTTATGTTTCCATGAAAGTAAAGGAGGGTCAGATTGTTTAGTGGCGCTAATGGTCTTTATTCACACTAATTAGACAGGTAATGGTCAGAGAGAGAAGGGGGAAGACGTGGCAAAAGTCAGTGTTGGTAATGTGTTGAGGACTGTCAGCCTCTGTACATGGGTGCTCGCTCTAAATGCTACATCCCAGCAAAGAGTACTTTGTCCCAACCACAGCTTGATGCTACAAAAATTAATTATTCAAATGTACTCATTTGCATCAGAATTGATAAAAACTGACCCATTCAAATTTGCCCAAATTGCCACGCTTCTTCAGTATGCCTTCAAACCACCGTTCACAATGCAAGATCAGATGAAACATTATTTTTATTAATATTTTACGATTTGCTGAATAAACCAACCTTCTGGGTGATTCTCAATTGTGTTTAATTAGCTGCCTTTATTTAATAAAATAATATTTAGGGAAATATTATTTTCCTAGATCAGTAACTAACAACTTTTCTGGATAAATGATCCGTAAGGAATTCATAAGATAACGGCAAGTCAAGTGTTTAGCCTTTTTTGTTAGCGGTTTCAGCTAACAAAAAGGGAAGCCTCTAGCTCCTTAAAGTCGAAGATGCATCTTTAAAATATCACCAATAAAAGGATCAAAATGCATAAGCATTGACGACGCGTTACGGCCGATCTGTGTTTAAAATCACCTTTTAAATAAAGTTTTTCTTAACTTTAAAACACAACAGAGAATGCATTATTAGCTGAGCAGCTAGTCTGCTAGCACTTAGCTGAGTTTTCTTAACATAAACAAAAAGCAAAATCATTAAACGAACATTATTTAGATTATTTCATTCTAATCTTCTCTGCCCAAACACCACCTCTTGCGTGAGCTGGCCGAACTGCGGTTCCGATACCTCGCCTTCAGGTCGTGATTAGAGCTGCTTTGGGGAGTTCTCTGGGGCACAAATCGCACCTGTAGGCCTCAGAAGAGAATATCAAGCTTGTCTCAATTAACCCCTTTTTATGAATGAGTGCTGGGTACTCGAACAGCAAATCATTACTTAACTTTGTTGCATACGATCGGCATGATCGTAGTCACTTTTGGATCCAAGGATTCTTCAAAGTAGAAGCCTCACTCGCCTGCGAGTTTCAAGGCCTTCATGTGACGCGCGGTCTGGTCCCTCCATTAGCTGCTGTCAACAGCTGGAATAAGAGCGAGCGGAAGGTGTAACATACCCTTGGGTCAGAGATTACAGCTCTGACTCTTCCTCTTCCTGGGGTGTGTTAGGAATAGGTCAGGTGCAGTCGGACGCTGGGCTGTGGGGAACTGGGGACTGGGCGCTCTGTAGGCTCTGCCCCGTGGGTTCGGAGGTTGGCCGTGTGGCGTATTCTTGTTGCGCTGGGCCGGCTGGTCTGCTATTTTTTTTTTGTTTGGAGTGGAGTCACACTCTTGGTCATCGCTGCACACTTCCAGCTGGCTCCAGCGTGGTGTAGCAGACCCGCTTCCCCACCTGTTTTTCTTTTTAAATGCACTTTACAACAACAAGCATCAACACCAAATTTGAGCAGGCGGAGGTAGGCATGGGGTTTTTCCACACAGCCGTTCGCTGTTTGCCGTCTGAAGTTGGAGGCCGGGAGAAGCAGCGGGCCTTCTGGTCAGGGTCTGAGCTGGGGTTGGCAGTCAGGTCTTGAATGAAATGAATGAAATGGAGGAACAACTGTCACCACCATGGCTTGGTTTACAAGTAATAGTTCACTTGCAAAAAGTACAATGTAAAACCAAACCGCACCAAACGAAAAAAATAAGGTCAGGTCTGGACCAAACAAGCGGACCAAATGAGTTTCCTGGTGTGAATACACTAGTGACACACTACCCTGAAATTCTCCACCAGAGTAAGAAGTGAAGAAATTTTAAAAAAGAACCAAGAAAGTAAATCAAATTGGCTTCTATTTAAGAATGTACGATTACTAGCAATAAAACTAACCGCCCTGCAAGGATAACAATAACAATCTTAACCTTGAAATGATTTGCTGAGAACACGAGGATCAAGACTTTGGCTCCCTGATGGAAGTGACCTTATTTTACACATCAAATCCTTTAATCGCACTCAACTTAACCGCTACGCCAGTTCATGTCACAATCTTTACATCAAACAAGCTTTTCAAGCTGAGCACTAAAACTTCCTCTTTGTCATTGCAGAGCTGTGACTGTTTAGGCCCTGAAGTTGCATAACTGTTGTTAAATCATGCTTAACATCATCATTATGGAATGTTAGCATTTAAGTATACAAATACAAGATTCCTGCAGTGTTTCTGCTGTCAAATCCTATTCCTTTAGTATTCGCTGCTGCTGTGCGTTAACCAATCTGGAGATAAGACTGTTAAGATAGGCTTATCTTTTTATCCATTGTAAGTAAAGCCGGGCCTTCTGGACAATGTATTAGACTGGAGGTTCTCTGTGTTGTAAGAGCTGTTAGTAATCTAAAGAAAAGGTTTTGCAGCTCCTATTTGCTTGCAGACTGTGATTAAAAACATTGATATTCAAGGTTAAAAAAGAGGATTTCATTTGATGAAACGAATGCTAGGGTGATCAGGATTTAGTCCTGTAAGAGCTACTGAAAAACCCTCCTATTATTATAATTGTCCCTATTCATGATCTGAGAATTTTTAAATCCTCACTTATCTTTATTTTTCTTGCTAAGGGCACCATAATCTAGTATTTTACAGTTCAAAGGTGTATGAGTTGAAGAGTTCAACCATTGTAATCTGGTTGGAATAGGAATACCCATAGGGCTTAATATTAAATCCCATAAATTCAACAACAAATCATTTTAGTACTACCTGTCCTGTGAAAAACAGTGCTATTTCATTCTGTAATGTAATGCTTGTTTTTTTGTCCAGCCTGATGTAAATTTACATTTTAAAATCCGCACTCAGTACTTCAATAATTGGGTCATCTGATGACCTTCATCGAATACATTAGCATCCTTTAGCGTCTTCGTAAATGCGGTTCAAACATCTCAGTAAAATTAATGAGTTTTCTGTTGGATGTCGTAAGTATTTCAAATCAATGTCATGTGGATAGATCTCAGTATTTTTACTACTTTTTGCACTTCTGAAGATAATCATTTCAGCTGAAAATGCTGAGCACTGGACTTGACCTCAAACCTGAGGTTTTTCAGGTACAGCAAAAAACAGTTTGCAGTTTGAGCAGGAATAAATTACACTTTCATTTTGCTGGAATTTTAAAAACCCAGCTCTGTGAAAATGACTCAACATGATTTCGAGTTATACTGGGAACCAAAAAGTTGTTCAGTTTGGATTTCCAGATGTGAAGCTTTTACTGACTGAATACTTTTTTCTGCACATAAAAACGGTCAGAATTAATCTGGGATTTTTTTTGATTTGCATTCTAAATTGTCTTCACTTGCCAGTCAGGTAATGTAATATATTTCTTGTGTTATTTTCCACTGATGAGTGCTCCTGTACTCAACCATGCACACACTCATTCACACCTAAGGGCAATTTAGAGAGACCAATTAACCAAACAGTCATGTTTTTGGACTGTGGGAGGAAGCCAGAGTACCTGGTGAGAACCCACACATGCAAGGGGAGAACATGCAAACTCCATGCAGAAAGACTTGAGTTGAACCTAGAATCTTCTTGCTGCAAGGCAACAGTGCTACCACCTGCACCACCGTGCAGCCCAAGGTACAGTCAATCCATCATTCTTAAATTATAATAAGTATTTCATCACACAGCAGCTGCTTTTAGCAGCTATACATTTGTGTTGTTGCTTCTTATGTAAGTATTTTAGTGTTTTGAAAATATGCTTATTTAAACAATGATATTTTCCCTTATTTTGCTTTAAAAGTGCCTCAATCACATCTTTAAACAGTAAGAAGACCCCACAGCATCAGCTTTAAAAGAAAATGCAGTGTTTTGATTTTTGGAACAGCATGTGGGTTGCATTTTGTATTGCATAATCATGTCTCTGGGCAATGAATTCATGAATCCTTTTTTAATTTTAAATCTTCTTCTCTTAAAGCTCTCTGTGTCCTGTTTGTGTTTAATGACAAAAACCTACAGGTTCATTTTCAAATTACTTTATTTACTTAAAGTTCAGTCATCTTCCTAAAGTAGTTTCAGATTTACCCACCCTGCAAAATATCATCTTTGAATGCAAACAACAAATTTACAAACAATTTGAAGTTTGTTTTTACAAATAGATTCCCCCAAAATACAAGACAGTATTGTCAGTGTTTTGCCGGAAAAAAAAACAATTTGTTTTTTTTGTTGTTAAAAATGGTATTTTTCTAGAATCCCCAAAAACCTGCTCCTTTCCCTTTTTGAAACAGCATCTTAATTTTTCTGCAAGTTGTGTGTTTTTTAGAGTGTTTTAATGAGTGTGAAATAATCTTAGCTTTAGGGGCTTGTGAAACATTTTCAAAGCTCTTTAATGTTACAAATCTATTCCCAAAACTGCTTAGGTTGCTACGTTTTCACTAAACACCATCCAAATAATTTAATCCTTTCTCTAAAGGGTGTTTTCCAATGTTTTGCAGGGAGGAAAATAGTGCAGTTCAAAGCAGAATCTGAATTTGTGTCACTGAAAACCTACACAGCCGGAACTAAACATTTCTGCATAATTCAAGTCGAGTGCTGGCATGTCTGCTCTGACACAGTGTGACATGTGACAAACAAACTGAATTGTAAACAAGGTGTAAGCCATATTTTGAGTTACTGCTCGCTAGCAAAGCCTATTTTTTAATGCCTTGCATAAGATGCACTTTTAGATTTCATAATTTAACTTAACAACCCCATTAAACTGTCAGACATTCTATGACTCTATGTAGCTGATGAGGTTGTATGTCACTTTGCATTGTCTTCAAGCCTAACTGTTTTGTCTTTGCTCCTCTCTAAAAGGTATGCTCTTTAAGAGTTCATAGAAATCTCAAAATCATTGTTTAAGAGTGCGTTGGTGGAGATGGTGAACCCTGGCAGCAGAACATCAAGCTGAATGATGTATGAATGTCTTACTAAGAGTCGCAACAAGACATATTATGCTTGTGTTTTACAAGCAGACAAAACTTTCTGCTCTTAAAGAAATATGTGATAGGTTTTCGTTTTGACCCACTAAGGCCATTGTGGTCCATAATAATTTTGTAGTCGCTCTTGAGTGTTTTGAGCTTTTCCCGCCACTGCGGTGTGCGGTAAAATCCATGGTTTGTCATTCTCTCCGCTACCTCGGCGAACACTTTTCTTGTACCGCTGACATACGGCTGACCACGCTCATGGCCAATCAGTGAACAGCAATTTGTTCATGTCACATGTTGGCCGCGCTCAGCCCCAATGGGACCTGCTGACAAGCAGGGACCAAGAAAGCCAATAATGGAAACAGTGGCAAAACGGGCTAATTGGAGTAGAGCCAGCCAAAGTAGAGCCCATGAAAAAGGGGCATACATGTGGCAAAAAACTGTTGCTGTACATCGCCCTAAATCTCCCATCCTTACAGTGAACCACGGTGATGGCAGCATTATGGTGTGAGGATGATTTTCTCCAGCAAGAAAAGGGATGTTGGTTAGATGATAAATGGAGCTAAATACAGGGCAACCCTGGAAGAAAACCTGTCAGAGGTTGGAAAAGACTTCCAGCAGGACAACAAACCCAGACATATGGAGCTAAAGTTAAATGGTATAGATCTTTATATGTCAGAAATTCTACACAAAAATACAATTGAGAATCTGGACATCCAGGGTTTGGAGGTTTTTACTAGCAAGATTGTCCAAATTCTTTTGTTGAATCCAGGAAAATACCAACGATAACACAGTTTAACAGAAATAAAATTATTTTAGCTCAAACTTGCTAAATCCCAAAATACACCTCAGTATCCAGTCATCAAAGGTGTGGCAATCTTAAGGGATTAAATAGAAGGCAAACTCACTTCTCTCCTGTTTGCTGAAGATGTTACACCCCTAATCCAAAAGTCAGGTTTCATGGGAGTCGGAGGTCTCAGCTAAGAAATCACTCTAAAAGGGCCCAAAAAGTCACATGAGCCCCTGGCCCACCTGTCCAGAGAGCCAAACCACTCAGTGGCTGGATGGGTGGATCAGGGACCCATGGGACTTTAATGAGACTACTTATGTGATCATTCCAACAACAACTTATAAGTGGGGAACTCTCAACCTATGGTTAGAACTTAAGTACCATTTTGGGTGAGAAGTACATGGCCTTTCAGAAACAAGAGTTGCCAGCAACAGAAAACCAGTTGCTGGTCTTCTCTCTCACTACATTTCTCTATGTTTTTTGCTTTGTCTATGTCTTTATAATAGATTTAAGCTTTAAAAAATAACTGTTATGTCATTGTGACTCTTTATGTCAAATGTAATAGAATTTTCATTCAAAAGCTGGAAACAATAGAGACTGACAGGAATAAGTGAGATTTCCTTATTGTCACACATTACACTAGACTGAAAGAACTCATAGGAAAATATATATTTTCCAATAATAATCACAGTTATTAAGCAAAAGGTAGTGGAAAAAAATGTAGATGTGCAGCTTCAGAGTACAGAAAATGCATTGTTACTTTATTTTAAGAGTGGGAGGAGATATAGAGGTGGGATTTCTACTACTCTGAACCGAGGAAGTGCCATATTTTAACTTTCCAAGGCAAATCTAGAAATTTTAGGAGCTTCAAAGTGAGCCACCAGGTAAGGGCCCTCTATGATTTACACGTTGTATGAATAAATGTATGAATGTAAATGTATGAATAAAATTTTAACAAAAAAGGAGTAGCCAAGGAGTGGTTGATTTAAATTGTGATAAATAGAACGGTAAGACCTAAATGATATGAACCCAGATATTTAGAAATGATGTTTAGAAAACAAAAATATCTAATTATGGGTAACAAAACTTCCCAGAGACCATTTTCAGTGCTGGTGCTTGCTTAGGATGAGTTGTTCCTGACTCTGGCACTAACTAACTATTTCTATTTAAGCACGGAGTCTAATCTGGGTCAAAGCAAAGATCCAAAATGTTGTGAGGACTATGTGTAAAACCTCATAACAGTGAGCTTTAACACCAATAAAAAAACAGATTAGAAATGAAATAGCAGCTCACAGTCGCTCAGCTTCCTGCTGTTTATATACCTGACCATCACATAGCTAATGTATTTAATGCACTCCACAGAACTGTGTGCACAACTCCTTTTTTGACATGACTCTATAAACATTGTTTCTGGCTTAGTCTCCAGACACTGTCACTGTTAATATCACCAAGCGTTGTTTAGAAATCCTGACTGACATGATGTGTGGAACTCCCATTTACACCACTACTGACACCGGAAATGCCAGTTTGGGATTATAAAAAGTGTTCACAAACACAGGCTATTGTTTAAACGTTGCCAGAGCAACGAATGGATTAATAAAGTGGCTGGTGTGGTCCCTGACTTGTTTATATTTTTAAGTCTAAGTCCTCGTGAGTTGCAGTTATTTCATAGATAGAACACTGGAGACCCCTGGAGATTACAGGATCTTATTAGCTGAGAGGAAGACAGGTGGGTTAAGGTTCAGGGTCTGTTTGTGCAGAGGGAGAAAGGGTGGGGGGAAAAGCTGGGAGACAATTGAACTTCCTCATAGCCTGATTAATGAAGCTGTTTTTAGCCTGTTTGTTCCAGCGCAGAGGCTTCTCAGCCTTCTTTCTGTTGGCAGCAGGTTAAAGGCACTACGAGATGGGTGGGTGGGCTCACCTGCAGTCTCTAGGGCTTTGCGGGTGAGGCACATGTTGTAGATTTCCAGAAGGGAGGGAAGAGGATCTTCTCTGCTGCTCTCATGTAGAGATGCACCGATCCCCTTTTTTTTTACTTCTGATCCAATCCCGATACCTTAGTTTGGATATGCGCCGATACTATACTATTCCGATACCAGAGCTCTGCTTGCTATAATATAATATAATGTCCCAAAAAGCAAATTGAGGTGTGACGTATAGGTTCAGAAAAAAGTCATAAAAACAGGAAATCCTATTACCAGGAAATATTCCATCCTGAAAACAAACAATATGCACGGGTTTCAAATTGACTGTCAGTATTTATTAAATCCAAGATGGATACCCATAAAGGGTAAACCTCTCTAGCACTACTTCTCTCTAGATAAAATACAGGGCTGCTTCATCTGATCAACACAAATTAAGTATACTGGCTCTTGTACCAGCAACAAATCAAGGTTTTTAAATGTCAAATTTAAAATAAAAGGACAGGAAACTGGCAGGAGGTAGGGGGAAGACACGAGACTCAGACCCATTCAGGTGGAGATTGTTGTTCTCGCACCACACGGCTAGGTGGCTCACCTCACTCCTTTACTGCAGTCTCATCACTGTTGCTGATGTGACCTACCACAGTCGTGTCATCTGCAAACATATAAAAGAAGAGATGTGTGTGTCCTGCAGTCATGGGTCAGCAGTGTTAAGGGGAGGGGGCTTCTGTGATGTAATTCAGTTTCAATTCAATTCAGTTTATTTATATAGCGCCAATTCACAACACATGTTGTCTCAAGGTACTTCACAAAAGTCAGGTTCATACATTCCAATTAATCTTAATCATTGAACAGTGCAGTCAGATTCTGTTATTTATTCAAATTGGATAAAAAGTTTTTCTATCTAAGGAAACCCAGCAGATTGCATCCAGTCAGTGACTTGCAGCATTCACTCCTCCCGGATGAGCGTGTAGAGACAGTGGACAGTCACTGGCGTTGACTTTGGAGCAATCCCTCATACTGAGCATGCATGTAGCGACAGTGGAGAGGAAAAACTCCCTTTTAACAGGAAGAAACCTCCAGCAGAACCAGGCTCAGTGTGAGCGGCCATCTGCCACGACCGACTGGGGGTTAGAGAGAACAGAGCAGAGACACAAAGAGAACAAAGAAGCACTGATTCCAGAGTACTTTCTATGGGAAGGAAAAGTAAATGTTAATGGATGTAGCTCCTTTAGTCGTTTCATCTAGAAAGAAAGAACAGATAAACTCTGAGCCAGTTTTCAAGTTTAGAGTCTGAAGAAAGCACATAGAGTTAGTTACAGTAAAAGGTCAGTCAGTAGCTATGTCTAGGAGAGAGAAAGGGTTAAACACTGAAAGACAGGGCCATGTGGATCATCGGTAGAGGGTGAGCATTAAGTTGTTGCCAGCAGAAGCTCGGACGATGCCCCTCTCTAGAAAGGTGTTACAGGTAGACACAGAGTCAGGCCAGGTGTAGCTTCTAGGAAGAGAAAATAGAGAACAAAGTTAAAAGCTGAAATAACAGCAAATAATACAAAATTGAAGAGTAGTGTGAGAAAGTAGCGAAGAGGGTGAGAGTGGTCATTATGTCCTCCAGCAGCCTAAGCCTATAGCAGCATAACTACAGAGATAGCTCAGGATAACTTAAGCCACTCTAACTATAAGCTTTATCAAAAAGGAAAGTTTTAAACCTAGCCCTAAAAGTAGACAGTTTGTCCATCTATAGCCCACTGATGGCCACTGTTATACTAAAAACCACAACGATTGGGATACCTCTCTCTGTCAGATTGACCATAACCATTGGAAAAGAGAGGGGGTCATACAGGTAACAGAAATGGAGGGTGTGTTTGCACCTCAACCATAACTGAGCCGGTTTAGGCTAAACCTGACTCCCCCTTACTCCATCCAACAAGGGGAGAAGAAGACGGAGGTAAAATAAGGAAGATAGCTCAGGATAACCTAAGCCACTCTACCTATAAGCTTTATAAAAAAGGAAAATTTTAAGCCTAGCCTTAAAAGTAGACAGGGTGGTCCGCCTCACGGACTAAAACTGGGAGCTGGTTCCACAGGAGAGGAGCCTGATAACCTAAAGGATCTGCCTCCAATTCTACTTCTAGAGACTCTAGGAACCACCAGTAAACCTGCAGTCTGAGAACGAAGTGCTCTGTTAGGAACGTATGGAACAATCAGATCTCTGATGTATGATGGAGCTAGATCATTAAGGGCTTTATATGTGAGGAGGAGAATTTTAAATTCTATTCTGGATTTAACAGGGAAGCCAATGAAGGGAAGCTAAAGTGGGGAAATATGATCTCTCTTTTTAATTTTCATCAGAACTCTTGCTGCAGCATTTTGAATCAGCTGAAGGCTTTTAACTGCATTTTGTGGACATCCTGATAGTAAAGAATTACAATAGTCCAGCCTTGAAGTAACAAATGCATGAACTAGCTTTTCAGTGTCACTCATGGATAGGATATTTCTAATTTTGGCAATGTTCTGGAGATGAAAAAAGGAAATCCTAGAAACCTGTTTAATATGGGATTTAAATGACATGTCCTGGTCAAAAATAACACCAAGGTTTTTTACTTTATTATCGGAGGTCAATTTAATGCCATCCAGGTTAAGTGATTGACTAAGCAGTTTATTTTTTAAAGACTCCGGTGCAAAGACGACAACTTCTGTCTTGTCTGAATTTAGAAGCAGAAAATTTAAAGTCATCCAAGTTTTTATATCTTCCAGACATGCTTGTAGTCTATCTAACTGGTTGGGCTCATCAGGATTTATGGATAAGTAAAGCTGAGTGTCATCAGCGTAACAGTGAAAATTTATTCTATGCTGCCTGATAATTTTACCTATTGGAAGCATATATATAGTAAAGAGAATTGGCCCAAGTACTGAACCCTGTGGTACTCCACAATTAACCCTGGAGTTTAAAGATGATTTATCATTTACATGAACAAACTGGAATCTGTCAGACAAATAAGATTTAAACCAGCCTAGTGCTGTTCCCCTGATCCCTACAGCATATTCCAGCCTTTCTAAGAGAATATTATGGTCGACTGTATCAAATGCAGCACTGAGATCTAACAGAACCAGCACAGACACAAGTCCATTATCTGAGGCAAGGAGAATATCATTAGTGACTTTCAGCAGAGCTGTTTCAGTGCTATGATGAGCTCTGAAACCTGACTGAAACTCTTCAAACAGGTCATTGCTGTGTAAATGTTCACACAATTGATTAGCAACAATTTTCTCAAGAATTTTAGATAAGAATGGAAGATTGGATATAGGTCTGTAATTTACTAAGTCATCTCGATCAAGCGAAGGTTTCTTAAGCAAAGGTTTAATTACAGCTACCTTAAAAGCTTGTGGTACATACCCATTTACTAAGGATAAATGAATCATATCTAAAATGGGGCTGGTAATCAGAGGGAACACTTCCTTAAATAATTTGGTTGGGATTGGGTCTAACATACAAGTTGAAGGTTTAGATGAAGCTAATATTTCTGATAACTCAGGAAGCTCCACAGGATCAAAACAGTCCAAACACAGATCAGGTTCTACAGTTACTTTCAATGTTGTCTCACTTGTTGAGGATGAAGTAATCATCTTCGGAGTATGTCAAAGATTTAATTTTTAATAGAATCAATTTTATTTTGGAAGAATCCCATAAAGTCATGACTGCAAAGAGCTAAGGGAATGGATGGCTCAACAGAGCTATGACTCTGTGTCAGTTCAGCAACTGTACTAAAGAGAAACCTAGGATTATTCTTGTTCTCTTCTATTAATGATGAGAAATAAGCTGTTCTGGCTTGGTGAAGTGTCTTTTTATACAACAGTAGGCTATTTTTCCAGATTAAGTAGGAATCCTCTAGGTGTGTAGAGCGCCATTTTCGCTCCAATTTTCTAACATTGTGCTTTAAAGTACGCAGCTCTGAATTAAACCAGGGAGCCTGCCTCCTATGAATAATTACCTTCTTTTTCAAGGGGGCTGCATTGTCTAATGCACCACGCAATGATGAAGTAACACTCTGAACAAGAGAATCAGTTTGTGAAGGGGAAGAAACAAAATTATTGCCCTTCACTGTGTTTTTTCTGTGATAATAAGGAAATTAAAAGTGGAACAGATTCTTTGAAGGTTGTTACAGCATTGTCTGATAATGATCTACTATAATGAAATTTTCTTTCAGGTGTGGAGTACTCTGTTAAATTAAACTCAAAGGTTATTAAAAAATGGTCAGACAGCACAGGGTTGTGAGAAAATATTGTTATGTCTTTACACTCAATGCCATATGTCAGCACAAGGTCCAGAGAATGAAGACAAAGGTGGGTAGGTTTGTTAATGTTTTGAGTAAAGCCAGTTGAGTCTAAGATGCCATTAAAGGCTATATTTAAGCTATCACTTTCAGTGTCAACATGAATGTTAAAATCCCCCACTATAATAACTTTATCTGTATTTAACACTAAATCAAATAAAAGGTCTGAAAACTGATCTAAAAATTGAGAGTAAGGGCCTGGTGGACGGTACAAAACAACAAACAGAAGTGGTTTTAGTGCTTTGCAATTTGGATGAGGAAAACTAAGGAATAAATATTCAAAAGAGTTGTAGCTATTGATTGGTCTGGGACTAATCAATAAATCGGACTGAAAGATGGTTGCTACTCCTCCTCCTCGCCCAGTATTTCGAGGAATGTGAAAATTTAAATAATTAGTAGGAGTTGACTCATTTATAGTAACATAATCCTCTGCTGCAGCCAGGTTTTCTGTGAGGCAAAATAAATCAATCTGATTGTCACAAATCAGGTCACTAACTAGCAAAGTCTTTGAAGAGAGAGATCTTATGTTCAGTAAGCCACATTTAATTGTTTTATTTTTATTTTTAGTCTGAGTTGTGTTTATTTTTATTAGATTTTCCTGATTTCCTCTTTTTAGATAATTTTTTAATCTATTCAATTTTGGCCGTGGGCGAGACACTGTCTTAATAGGGCAATGGGTGGGTAGCAGTACAGAAGCTGCAGAGAGGAGTGTTAAACTATGACCCTGCTTCCTGGTCTGAACCCTGGGTTGTCAGAGTTTTGAAGAACTAATAAATTCGGCCAGATTCCTAGAAAGAAGAGCTTCTCCATCCAAAGTGGGATGGATGCCGTCTCTCCGGATCAGACCAGGTTTTTCCCAAAATGTTCGCCAATTATCAATGTAACCCACATTGTTTTCTGGACACCACCTAGACAGCCAGCGGTTGAATGACAGCATGCGGCTAAACATGTCGTCACTGGTTAAATCGGGGAGGGGACCAGAGAAAATTACGGAGTCCGACATTGTTTTGGCAAACTTACACACCGAAGCAACACTAACTTTAGTGACCTCCGATTGACGTAACCGGGTGTCATTGCCGCCGGCGTGAATCACATTCTTACTGTAGTTTTAGGTAGGATTTGATGTTGCCCGTTTTGGCCCCTGGCAGACATTTGACTAAGGTCGCTGGTGTCTCTAGTGCCACGTTTCTGACTATGGAGCTGCCAATTACCAGAGTTGGCTGAGCGGGGAAAATCTCTTAGAAACGCAGAAGGGTTGGTGGTGACCAGTGGGCTGAGATCTAGGACTATGCTTCCTACGTACCGTCACCCAGCCGGCCTGAGGCCACGGCTGCGCGGGAGGACTGCTACGGGGAGCTACCCTCGGTGGCTCCGCGCTGGCTAAGGGGCCTCGGCTATCTGCTGGTTTTTCAATAGCGCGGAGCCGGGCCTCCAAATCCGACACCCTCGCCTCCAAAGCTACAAAAATGCTACATTTATTACACGTACCATTATCACTAAAGGATGCAGAGGAGTAACTGAACATCTGACACAGAGAGCAGGAGAGAGGAGACTCAGAGAGAGAAACAGCAGAACGGGTAGCCATGGTGGAGCAAAAGCTAGCGACCCCTTTACCACTACTAGAAAAAACCGTGTAAAACACGGAGAGTCCCCAAACGTGAAATACAGCAACAGAAAGTATGTGTTTTAACGTGCTTATGTATTATAACAAGTAAGAGATATCACAGTAGAGAGAAATCAGATCAAACGAGAGAGCCTTCACACACCAAACAATCCACCAAGTGCAAAACAGGAAGTGACGAATACGCCTTACCACGCCTCGCCTTAGCAATGTAATGAGGTAGCTTCCTAACTGAAGAAAACTAAATCACTCGTGATTTGTTGAAACATACGTTTAGTATCTTTACTATATTAAAGATGTGAATCTGACATTTGTTAACAACCAAATGTATATGTTTTTACCTATCTATAGATAATAAGTTTGCCTAGAAAAATATTTGCTTTTTTGTGATCACTTTTAGGCTCTATACCTTAGACATGTACTGTACCACTCATATTTAGCCAATTGCTGAAAGATTAGTTTGTGAGTTGAAAATACCCTTCAGAGTTTAAACACTCTGTTGGTCTTCAATGCATTTCCCATATTTCCCTGATTTAACAACCCATTCTCTTGAATGGTCCTAAAAAGAGTGAAGGAGAGGATCTTTTATTGATAGTGTTAGCCACAATGTGGGCAAGATGCCATTGGATAATGGAAATTGTTCTGCTCCCCTGATGCCAGCCATAGCCATCTCCAGCCTGCACAGGGACCTGGCTTCCTGAGAGGACGTATTTCATTATTTCATCCTCAACTGGAAAACTTCGTCTTGTAGGTCTGGCATATGAAAAGTATAATTTGAATGCAGCAGGTCTCATTCGTGTAATCGACACCATTCAGAGTGCACAGGCCCTGACCACTGAGATGGCAAGAGGCTGGTTTCTGAACAGTGGTGTGGAAAATTACTTTTTTCAGTTCACAGTAACAGAAATGTTAATATTCCTTAGGAAATGTTGGACAAGAATGAGTCTTTTCACATAAAAGTGATCCAGTGATCTAAAAGACTTACCTCATATGGACCAATTTGTCTTCATTAACCCTTCCCTCGTGGCATTTTTGTACAATTTTTACCTTGCTTGCTGTGACTGAGAAAAAAGAGATAATTTTATTTCTATGAGAGTTTTTGTGTGTAACAAGGTTGCATGGCTTGGTTAATATTAGGTCAAAGCTTTCTTTAGATCTCAGTTCAATAAACTGACACGCAGGTTCAAGTATAGCATCAGTAGAAAAAGATTTTGATGTGAAGGTACCTGAAGATGTTTGGATGAAGGAATGGAAATCTCAGAGCTGTACAACTAACTCACTCAATCAATCAATCGGAGAGACTTTTATTGGAAGACTCTGGTCCGTTATTTTACTACACCTTCTCCACAATCATAGTTGTCCTCTATTGAACATAGTTGTCCTCTATTGAACAAAGTTGTCCTCTATTGCTGGAGGAATGCAGATCATTCCAAGTGAATTTTGCTCATATATTTTGGTCATGTCCAGTTATTGTTGGTTTTTGGAAAAGGGTGATAAAACTAATGCTGGGTGTTCAAATGTATTAATCTTTTTACTTGTTGTTCCTTGGTATTGCCCCAGACTATGTATGTAAATATGATGGTTATGTTTTCAGGATATCAGCTGCTGCATGTAAAAAAGCCATCACTAAATTAAATAAAATTATTTATACCCTTTCAAATAGTTACTGAAAAAATCTGGTTGCCATTACAGCAATAGAAACGTTATTATAATTGCTGAAAAGCTAATGACACGCTTCAATTAGCATTATTATGAATGATTAAGTTTTGGTGATGACATCCAAGACTTCGTGGATGGAACTTTGCACATTAGGTCTTTTCACTCGCCTTATCTGCTCTGGCGGTTCCATTTCAAGCTTGGGTCCTTACCAGAGTCCTGGAGCTTGAGGGTTCTGCACAGTATCTGAGGTGTTCCTATCACTGCACCATTCTGGAGATCTCAGAGGCTGTTCTTGGAACACAGAGGTGTCCAAGGAGATTAGTTTTCCTCCTTGTTGATTCGATCGACTGCAATGGTTGCTCATATTTTACCCGTTTTTGAGTTGATAACAGATGCGTGACACTCTGGTTATGCCACCCCCCCCCCCCGTTCCCCCGTCAAAGTAATTTCGTAGGTGTATTAGGAGGTCTGGGCAGGGTGAAGCATAGTTTAGAGTGATTTAGAATCACCAGTAGTTAATCCAAGGTGACCAATCTGTTGCATGCAATATTGATTGAAGTGTTTTATGCTGAGCTGTTCTGATTTGCTGTGCAAGTGTTGCTGATTCGCGGACCGCGGATGCGATCAGCAAGGTGCATGTTCATGTTTTGTCCGGCTGATCCCAAATCAGCCAGGAGTTAGAAGTTGGACTTTTAAAAGTTTTTCATTCAAAGCAGCTGCTGTCTGGACCTCGTGGCCTGACCACTCCTTTGTCCCAGTTTTATTACTGGAGTTTTTCCACCGAGTTCTTGCCTCAGAGTTTTATGACCTTTTGTTCGAGATTTGGGGCGATCAGCTGTTAGTGGCTAAGAGCGCAGACCACCATCTACCAGCTGGTCGCTACAATCCAGACATCAGCACAGCAGGAGGGCTTCTCTTTCCAAGTTAACCCAAATTGCACATTTTGTCCATAAAACTGCTGGTTTGATCTTATGTTTCGTTTTATTATTAGTTAGGTCATTATTTTACTCTTTTTGTAGAATAGTCCTTGTTAGTTAGGTGAAGGTTTTTGGACCAGAATAGTAATTATATCAGGGCTATATGGTTTCAATAGATGTTCATATATATAAAGAGAAGCGTTTGTGTTTATTCTGTGCAAGAGGGATTTATCTGTCAAATAAGGTCAAAGTTCCCCCACCGTTCGGTAAAGCCGCTGATTAAACAGTGACATTTAGCGTGGTTTTGGTTATAAATTATCAATTATTAATTATAATTAACTAATTGTAATTATTAAGTGCTTCTGAGCCCATAATTACAACACCAGAGGACATCTCTGATTTCTATTTGTAAGCAATGATTTTTGGTTAGGAAATCATTTTTCTGAATTTTTATTTTTAATTATAATTTTTGATAAATATTAATTAATCAAGAATCATAATCCTTACACTGTTGCTTGGAATTGCTACACCGATCACCATTGCACTATTTTCCCATTTGTTCACAAGCACAATGTCCAGTTGGTTAGCCATCTCCAGCTTATCAGTATAGATCTGCAAGTCCCCCATGTCATCCTAAACCTGTTGCTTTTCACCACTCTCTGTGAGGGACATCTAGCCCAAACTTGACACAGATGTTCCTGTACACTATTCCTGACACTTGGTTAGGGCGCACACAGCTGTCATGTGCTGGAATGTTTCAGGTGCATCTTTGCTCTGTTTGCCATCTTGGGTCCAGGCTGGTGTAGCAGACCCAAGACTGCAATGAGTGCCTGTTCCTGTGCTGCCTTGACAAGTGCCTCTGTAATGTGCCTCTTGTTTATTAAGACCAGCCCTCTAACTTGTGCAGTAGGCAACATGCTAGGCTTTCCTTTCACTCCTTCCATCTCCAATGTAAATCAACATGCTGCTTGGCGCAAGCACACAACCCTTCATGCAGTTTTAGACACAGTATTTGCACAGTACAAAACCAGTCAGCAAAAAGTTCCAGTCACACAGGGTGCGGGCTGGGTACACTATATAACAGCTGCCATGCGTGCAGAGTAATTAAAATAGACCCACTTCCAAAGCACTATTCAAATCATTTTCTCAGCATTCCTCTCATTCCAAAATGCCATCTCCTTGTTCATTGCTTAGCTGCATCCAATCACATCAGTGTAATGGAGGTGACATGCTTTCAGGAGGGAGATGAGAGGGGTGTGACTCAAGCAATTATCAAGCTCTGAACAATATTTGCAGCAGACCTGTGATGAGATAGACTGTGCATGGATAAGCTGTAAATGGTTTTTATTCCCTGTTGCCTGGATTTTGAATTTGTATATTAACATGTGTGTTGTAATTCCTCAACTACTTAAGGCTCAACTCTTCCATTCCGACATCATTAACCTCTTTAAACATGTAATGCTTATTTGTCTGTGTGTGTTTATATGTGCAATACAAAACTCGCCAGACGTTTTACAGGGAGCAATTTGTTTCTGAGCTGGAATGTCTATCAAATCCAGCAGTAGCGTGAACAACTAACAAATCACAAATGTTTAAGAAAACCTCGTTTTACTTACTAATGTGTGCATTTTTTTTAAATTGTGCAATTTATTGATTAATTTATCATAAATGCACTTTTGTCTGAGGTTTAGTAAAGGAGGTAACAGGTCTTAGACCAAAGCCCTTCCATCCCTCTGTGACTCTCTCCACCTTCCCCTGTAGGAGCCAGAGGGAATGTGTTGTCCCCACAGCAAGTCCTACGTTTGCACTGGGATATCCTCCCAGTGGGATGTGGCTGGAGAACCTTCAAAGGGAAGTGAACCATCTTAATCAGATGCTCAAACCAGAACTTTTGATGCAATAGAGCAGCAACACCACTCCAAGTCCCCTGAGATAACAAAGCTCCTGACCCTATCTGTATTACAGAGCCATCCTACAGAGGAAACTCAAACAGCTTGTGTACAGATTCTCTTTCTTTTGATCATGATCCATCTATTATGATCATTGATCATGACTATTTATCGATAGACCATGATTGGTTGGGAAGTAGATACAAATCAACAGCTTCACATTTGAGCTCCACTTTGTAATGAGAGATCTGGGAAGCATCCTTAGACAAATACAGTCTTTATATGTTTAAATTATTGTCACAAGAATAAAATGTCAAATAAAATGTAAATATTCTAATAGATAAAAGTACAGAGAAGTACATTAGCACTGGCATGGCAAACAGGACAACAGATGTTTAATGAAAAAATAAGAAAAGATAATGGACAAAGAAGCTCCAATGCCTAATCCTGAGTTGGTCTTAAATGTTTTATTTAAAACCAGTAGGGTGCTTCTCAGAGATCTGATGGGGCAGGGAATTAAAAACTAACTTGTTTTTACAGCAACTGCCTCTTTTCTGTTCTGAAAACAGAACTAGACAGAATCATCAGTACAATGTTCTAACAAGAGGACACAACTATAACTAATACTAAAAATAACAGGGTTTATGAATTAGATAATTGGGCTAAACCTTTTTTCATGTTTTCTCAAATATAGGCTTTAAAATTTGTAGCTACCTGGGTATTTTAAAAGGGAATTTCAAATTATTTTTAATTACTATTACGTTAGCAGTGCGGTACGGAAACACTGTTAAACTTAATCCTAAAAGGTTTTGATAGTGTCTAACATTTTTCTGCCAGGGCAAGTTTGTTATTGTTAGTTGGCTAAGCTAAACAACAAAAAAAAAGTTACCAATTATTGTATCTTAACAGAAGAAAAATACATTAATTAGAATATTAAACATTTTCTGTATCTTTCACATTGGCTAACATTGACTTGGACAGGAATTGAGGTTAAATAATGAAAAATCAGTGGTGACAGTCAAAGTAAGCGCAAAATTATAAGAACCAGTATGATCCAGTCGGGGAAGGGGGTGGGCCTGGAATCTCAATACATTTTTTATTCATAAAAATGTGTTGTGTAACATATATGACTATGTTTTTGAATGTATAAAGCCTTTAAAAACATTTATTTACTGTCTCATTTTTGGATAACGTAGATTAACAAATCTGGAGTTTGACTAACGGAGAGAAATACAGAAAAACAGCCAATCTCTGTTCATCACTCTAATCACAGCCCTGCACCACATACTAATTTTTTAATTGTAATAAAACTAAAATATCCACCATTCTCTGGTTAAACAGTCTCATAAATCAAATCAAATTAAATAAACACATTCATCCAAGCAAAAAATTCGAATGTATATATATATATATATGTATATATATATATATATGTATATATATATATATATATATATATATGTATAAATGTGTGCGTGTGTATGAATGTCAATGTGTAACCTCGGGTTAATCCCAGTTTTTCTAATAATAGAAGGGTTGGAGGTATTATTGACTACCTTGTTTTTACTGTTTAACTGCGTCTCCTCTGTTCTGAACACAGTTCTAGGTTTAGGTTCTAACAATTGAAGCTAAACCTGATCCTAAACCAGAGAAGTGCTTATAAATAAGATAATTAAGATACTTTATATTTTGTCAAGTAGATGCTTTAAAATTCAATGATTTGGCAGCATTTCATCTTTAGTTAATGAAAATTTGTTGCTACCTGGTCGTTCTAAAACTGTTTGTTTTTTTTATTTATTATAATTTATTATAGTGTGAAGGATGCAATGGGCTAATGGCTAACATTTAGCTAAGCTAGCTTAGTTAGCTAAACCATAATATTAAACAGGTAACAAAGAGAAAAGTTTCCGTTTATCCTTAAAAATCTAAAAGGAAAAAGAAAAAGAAATTAATTTGAAAACGTACTTACTAGTTTCTGTGTACTTCACATATAGCTAAAAATGACATCCACGGGATTTTGACTGACAGCAGCAGGAGGTTGAAGTAACGGAAAAATTCAGAACCGGTATGATCCAGTTTGGGCAGGGGTAAGGGTCAGGACCTGGAGAGAGCGATGAGCTTTCTCATTTTAAGTTTATAAAAAATACCTGCAATAAAAAAATAGCCTTCAATCATATTTTATACAACATATTTATCAGAAATAAATACAGTCATGAAATATTCAGCTCTTTATTAAGAAATGTTCACATACTATGTGGAATCTAATATTTTTTTGGTCTCTGAAAAAGAAAGTGAGTTAATTGCACAAAAAAATTGCACTACTTATAAAGTAAAAAATATTTTTGTAGATGAGAAAAGGTTTAGGACACTCTATCTCCTTATAAATAGTCTTACTCAAAAATAAATAAATAAAAAAGAACAATTAAAAATTAATTAACAGTCATACCCCATTTCGCTGAAATAACCAGTAAGACCGTTCTTGTTGCATCTACCAGTCTCATACATCGGTCTGAGGAAAGCTTGCCCCACTTCTTACTTCAGACTGTGAGATGTTTCAGGGGCTCATTGATGTACCGCCCATTTACGTCCCATCAGAGCTGGTATGTTTCTGGTCATGTTCCAGGGTCCATTTCTGCTTCAACTTAATTTTTTTAAAGATCGTCTAACATTTTCCTCCACTGATACATGGTAGAAATATTAGTAGATTCTGTGATGATGAGCTGACCATGTCCTGTTGCAGGAAAATCATCCTCAAACCATGACACTTCTATCTCTATGCTTCGCAGTTAATATTAGATTCTATTTCTGGAATGCTGTAAGGCTTTCTTATTCTACAGGCATGCACTTCCATATCAACAGTAACAAGACCCTGCTGTAGGCCCCGTGATGACATTTTTAGATGTTTGGAGACTTCTCTTAGCATCTAGCGGTCTGCTCTCTGTGTAAACTTGCTTAGATGGCAAGACCTGGGCATGTTGGCAGGTGTTTTGTAGACTACTTTCCATACAGTGGAATGGCTGATTTTAAATTCTTTTCAGATCTGTTTAAATCCTTAACATGACTTATAAGTTGCCACAATCTTCTTTCAGTAGGCCTCATTCAGCTCCTTTAGTCTCACAATTATGTTCACTCATACGTCAACAGTCAGGAGCACGCCACAAAAAAAATCTTAGGGTTTAAAAAGGGTTAACATCTTTCAAAATGCTGAGTAACAATATTATAATCCTCTGCACCTGATTGATACTCCTGTGTCTGAGTTTAGTCATTTTAAATGGGGATAAATGTGAAGGTCCGTCCATCCATTCATCCATTGTCTTCCGCTTATCCGGAGTCGGGTCGCGGGGGCAGCAGCCTAAGCAGAGAGACCCAGACTTCCCTCTCCCCAGGCGCTTGGGCCAGCTCGTCCAGGGGAATCCCAAGGCCTTCCAAGGCCAGCCGAGAAACATAGTCCCTCCAGCGTGTCCTGGGTCTTCCTCTGGGCCTCCTCCCGGTGGGACGTCCCTGGAACACCTCACCAGGGGAGGCGTCCCGGAAGCGTTCCAACCAGATGCCGGAGCCACCTCAACTGGCTCCTCTCGACGTGGAGAAGCTGCGGCTCTACTCTGAGTCCCCCCCGGATGACCGAGCTTCTCACCCGATCTCTAAGGGAGAGCCCAGACACCCTGCGGAGGAAACTCAGTTCGGCCGCTTGTATCCGTGATCTCGTTCTTTCGGACATGACCCAATGCTCATGACCATAGATGAGGGTAGGTAGCTTCGCTTTTTGACTAAGCTCTCTCTTCACCACGACAGACCGGTACAGCACCCTCTTGAGGCAGGACCTCCTCCTGCACTCTACCCTTTTCCGGCTCAAGACCATGGCACCGATTCTCATCCCGGCCGCTTCACACTCGGCTGCGAACTGCTCTAGTGAGAACTGTAGATCATGAGCTGATGAAGACAATAGGACCACATCATCTGCAAAAAGCCACCAAAACGGATCCCCTCAACACCTTGGCTGCGCCTAGAAATTCTGTCCATAAAAGTTATGAACAGAATCGGTGACAAAGGGCAACCTTGGCCGAGTCCAACCCTCACTGGAAACGAGTCCGACTTACTGCCGGCAATGCGGACCAAGCTCTGACACCGATGGTACAGGGACCTAACACCCTGTTTCAAAGGGCCTGGTACTACATACTCCTGGAGCACTCCCCACAAGATTCCCCGAGGGACACGGTCGAATGCCTTCTCCAAGTCCACAAAGCACATGTAGACTGGTTGCCGAACTCCCATTAACCCTCTAGGACCCTGCTGAGGGTGTAGAGCTGGTCCAGTGTTCCACGGCCAGGACGAAAACTACACTGCTCTTCCTGAATCCGAGGTGCGATGGACCCTCCTCTCCAGAACCCCCGAATAGACCTTACCAGGGAGGTCTATTCGGGGGTTCTGGATACACCTCCCTGGTAAGGTCTATTCGGGGGTTCTGGAGAGGAGGGTCCGAATAGACCTTATCAGGGAGGTCTATCCAGAACCCCCGAAAAGTGTGACTCCCCTATAGTTGGAACACACTCTACGCTCCCCCTTTTTGAATAAGGGGACCATAACCCCGGTCTGCCAATCCAGTGGAACTGCCCCCAATGTCCACGCGATGCTGCAGAGTCGCGTTAACCAACACAACCCTAAAACATCCAGAGCCTTAAGGTACTCTGGGCAAATCTCATCCACCCCCGGGGCCTTACCACTGAGGAGCTTTTTAATCACCTCGGTGACCTCAGCACCAAAGATTGGAGAGCCTGCCCCAAGGTCCTCAGGCTCCGCTTCCTCAATGGAAGAAGTGCTGGTGGGATTGAGGAGGTCTTCGAAGTACTCCACCCACCAACCCACAACATCCCGAGTTGAGGTCAGCAGCACACCCTCCCCACTGTAAGAAGCCATATGGAAGTTGATTTCCATGGCCTCTCCCAACTCCTTCCACACCCGAGTTTTTGCCTCAGCAACCACACGGTACTCATCAGCTGGTTCCGGAGTCCCACAAGCCAAAAAGACCCAATAGGACTCCTTCTTCAGCCTGACAGCATCCCTCACCGCCAGTGTCCACCAAAGGGTTCAGGGAATGTCGCTGCGAAAGGCACCAATAACCTTGCGACCACAGCTCCGGTAAGCCACCTTGTCAATGGAGGTGCAGAACATGGCCCACTCGGACTCAATGTCCCCCACCTCCCCCGGAACGTGTTTGAAGCTCTCCCGGGGTGGGAGTTGAAGCTCCGCCTCACGGGAGATTCCGCCAGGAATTCCCAGCAGACCCTCAAGACTCATTTGGGTCTGCCAGGTCTGACCGGCATCCTCCCCCACCATCGGAGCCAGCTCACCACCAGGTAGTGGTCAGTGGAAAGCTCTGCTCCCCTCTTCACCTGAGTGTCTAAGACATGCAGCCGCAGACCAGATGACACGAAAATAAAGTTGATCATTGAACTGCGGCCTAGGGGGTCCTGGTGCCAAGAGCATATATGGACACCTTTATGCTTAAACATGGTGTTAGTTATGGACAATCCATGACAAGCACAGAAGTCCAATAACAAAACACCACTCGGGTTCAGAACGGGAGGGCCATTCCTCCCAACCACACCCCTCCAGGTCTCACTGTCATTGCCAACGTGAGCGCTGAAGTCCCCCACCAGAACAAGGCAACAAGTATGCCCACCCCAGCTCGTGCCTGTCACCAAGGGCAACTCCAGAGTGGAAGAGTGTTCAACCCCTCTCAAGGAGACTGTTTCCAGAGCCAGAGCCGTGCGTCGAGGTGAGCCCGATTCTTTCTAGCTGGAACCTCTCTACCTCGCTTATGCAGCCGAGGATCAGACCACCAAGGTCTCTGCCTTCGGCCGCCACCCATACCACATTGCAGCTGACCCCTTAGGCCCCTCCCACGGGTGGTGAGCCCATCGGAAGGGGGACCCACGTTTCCTCTTTGGGCTGTGCCCGGCCGGGTTCCATGGGTGAAAGCCCGGCCACCAGGCACTCGCCAGCGTGCCCCACCTCCAGGCCTGGCTCCAGAGTGCGGCCCTGGTGACCCACGTCCGGGCGAGGGAACACTGTTTCCATTTATTGTAATCGTCATAAGGTGTCTGTGGGGTGCGCTTTGTCTGATTCCTCACCTAGGACCTGTTTGCCTTGGGTGACCCTACCAGGGGCATAAAGCCCCTGACAACATAGCTCCTAAATGTGAAAGTGTCCTAAATTGTTTTGCACTAGAAACTGCATTTTGTGTTACAGAGGAAATCTTTATTTTTCATTCTTTCTTATTTTTATTTTTTATGTATATTACTCGAATTTTTATGCTGTGTTCAAAATTAACACATGTAGATATCCTGTGATATCTGGCACCAAGATGTAAACAGCCGATCCTGTAAGTCTTGTAAGTTGTGAATTGGGGACGCCATAGCTTTTTGTCCAGCACATTCTACAAACAGACAACTGGCTTGAGATCTTGGCAATTTGGAGTCCTAGTCAGCACCTCTAACTCATTATGCTCCTCAACCCATTCCCTAAATGTTTTTACATTTGGCACTACACATTTTTCTGCAAAAGGCCACAGTCACCAGGGAATATTGTTCCGATGAAAGACTGCAACAATGAAGACCATGTAGGTGGTATGTGTCAAATGAGTATCACCTAGTTTACCCTTCTTCCCAAAGTGCATTATGGTACCATGTGCTCGCATGGTAAGCACTGCACGCCCAAGCAGCCCTCTATCTAATGTAAGAGAAAAAGCCATTCATCAGACCAGGCCACATTCTTCAATTGTTCTGTTATACAGTTCTGATGCTTACATGCCCATTTTTTGAGCTTTTGATGATAGCACTCACTAGTCAGTGGCTATGTAGCCCCATACACAAACTGTGAGGCATTGTGTATTCTGACACTTTTCTATCAGATCCGGGTTTAACCTCTTTGGCAATTTAAGCATAGCACAGCCAGTTTGTTGGATTGGACCACATGATGCTCCACCTTTCCTTCCCTGGACCACTATTAATAGATACTGACCACTGCAGACCAGGAACACCAAACACCCTCGCAACATACAGGACTTAAATGATCTGCTGCTAACATCTTGGTGTCAGATACCACAGCACACCATTAGGGGTCAAGAGGAGTCCATGTTTCTGTAGGTAAGGACTGTTTCAGTAGGTAAAAAAAGGACCAAACAATATTTGGCAGGTCATATTTGTATCCCTGATTGATGGACTAAATATTATCTCATCTAACATAAAAGTAGTGGAAGAGTTTGTTTGTAACTAAAGAAAACTGCCATTACAGTAACTCAAACTTTTAAGTTCTTTCTGCGGGGAGCCTGTTTCTAATATCATTCACTCCTACAGCAGAACCACAAACTTTTATATGCCTCCAATGGATAGAGAAGACAGGAATTCTCAACATCTATAATTTAAAACCTGAGTGCATGAAACCAAAAGTTTTAGCTCAGCAAAACTGACTTTCCGTACTACTGACACTATTCAGCTACTTTTGTCTAACTGTACCAGATGATATTTTGTGATAGGTTTTTTTTACTACATCATGGTGTATCTGTATAAAAAGCATACAGAAGTATCAATGTCTTGCAAAACTCAAATGTCTGTTAATGAACAGCTTCCAAAGTAAGTAAAACCATATCCAAAGCAGTGGTCTTGTCAATAATTACCAAAAAGAAGAGATATGACTGCTTTCATTCATTATTAACAAAGTTTTAATTAACAAGGCCAGTTTAGTCTTGCAGTAAGTACTTCATGTTTATTACAAACTATTCTGCATGGATTTTATTCATACCTCATCAGCCAACTCATGTTGCAACAACATCCATATTTCTAGACTGTAGTGTTTTTGTTTGTTTTTGCAAACTATAAGTTGTTATTTATGAGTTATGAACTCAAGCACACTGAGGTTCTTGAAAGCCTACATGCACTGCTGGTCATGTCATACATGTTTATCTCCAGTTGAGGGCAGAAATCGTTCATAGAGATATGTGTGAGGAAAGAGAGAATAATAGTGTGCGACAAGAAAGTCCAGACTTCGTGCACACTTTGTAACCTTTTAATTTAAAGATAAAGAGGTTAATGTGGTTTGAAGTTTTAAAAACTTGCTGGCACTGTGTTTTTATTTATTTATTTTCGTTTTGAAAGCGTGAACGCTTTTTACAGAGGTGTCTGGAGGAATTGTGATCTACCTTGAGGACGACCAAATCCTACCCACAGTGTCATAAATAAATTATTTTGTGGGCCTTCAGTCAAGCAACAAAAAATAAATATGCCACATGGACTGAGATAATCTCAATCTAAGACCCTACTTTACGTTTTATCACATGAAGATAAGATCAGACACATATAATGAAACTCTCCCAACTCAAACTCTTCATGTGTAAATTCAGCTTTACATTGTTGGCTTTGTGGCATTTCCTTTTCCTCATTTGCCTGTTTTAACATTTGTATATAGCCACCGTCAAGGCCAAAAAATACGTTTTTGTGTATGCTCATATATATTCTACATTCATTATTGTGGCTCATTTGGACAAGGTCTATCACCTTTGGGGGAGTTTTTTATTGCTTGGTTGTTCTTTGTTTATTTCTGAAGAAAGGGGAATCCCAATAGAATAGAATGTCATCACAAATGTTATTTTATTTTAGTAATTCAATTCAAGCTCAATGATTACATTCATAAGACCAATAAAAATTATTTAAAATAAAGACATGACAGTTTTCTAGCAGCCAGCCATTGACAACTCCAACAAAAAGGGTAAGCAACAAAAGACCATAGCAAAAGAGGCATTTTGTTCTCAGAGGACTGTATCCAGATGTAGCGGCAGAAAGTTGAGTGGAAGGAAAAAAAGTGTGGTATAAAAGTGGCACAAGCAAGGAATGTCCCATTTTTAAGTTAAATATTTTAACCACTATCTGAATTAAATACAAATTGGTAGGGTGAGGAGTGTGGGTAACAGGGGAAATTGAGATTCAGCCTATGTCTGGTCACTTGCTGCATAGCATTAGTTGAAAGTCAGATCTTGTCAGTACAAAGAGTATTACAAAAACCGTCACTGGATTTTATACATACAGCAGCCTTATTGGATTTTAAAGTTTGGGTTGGTAAGAAACGGTGCAATCTATTAATAGTCCTGAAGTCAGGATTTCTCAAATCTGAGTTAGAAAATCAGTTGGAACGTTTACTGAAGTCAGAATTCCGACTTTGAAATTTTTATTTATTTTTTTTTTCACCAGCTCAAACCTCAAAATCTAAAACACCTAAAAGGGTTTTTTGACTTTCAACTTGAACAAAATTAAGTCATTTTCAGATTTCTCACTGCAGTGGAAGTTCTGACTTTCCAAGTGATGCATTCTGTTTTGATGCGTTCTCTTTGTAGTTGGAAGTCAGATTTTCTGAGTTCCCAGTTGGATATGTAACAAGGCCACCCTCTGAAATCATAGCTCTTATTCAATTCAATTCAATTCAGTTTATTTATATAGCGCCAATTCACAACACATGTCGTCTCAAGGCACTTCACAAAAGTCAGGTACATACCTTATTGAGATAGTCAGATGTAACCAAGAAGCCCTGAGCTCATAATGTACTATGGTTGCCATGGCTATATAATATAGTGAAAGTTATAGGTATTAACTAGTTATTTGCATTCTGATGGGTTGTTACTAATTACACCAATGGCACATATTGCACTATCCAACCTCTATGTGTAAATCCGGTTCTTTAGTGTTTGAATGCATAGGGCTCCCTGAAACTAGTTGTAATCTTTTTTGTGTCCCTTTATTTGTTTGTAGATTGTGAACAGTTTAGGTGTTAAATGGTGAGATTGAAACCACATTTTAGACAAATAAAAAAGGAAAAAAACAAGTAGAGTAAAAAAATTGTTTCTAAAAACATAACATGATTTTAAAAAGTCCCAAAAATTCTGAGAAATATTTTATCAGCTTGCATTGCTAATGGTAGTTGACAAAAACAAACAGCAAATCCCACTGGTTTCCTGACAGATTGAGCAGAATTGTGCAGCTCACTGACCAGACTGATGAATATTTGTAATGCAAGCCAATAATAAAGTCCTATTATTCTGAAATCTTTGCTAGTTTTAGCCATAAAGCAGCCATATTAGATTTTGTGTGTTGGGGAGTAATGGTGTGTTCTGTTTGGAGTCAGAAGTCGGAAGAAGTAGAAAATCAGAAGCTAAACAAAACAAGTGGGACACTCCTGGAAGTCAGAATTCTCACTTTGAAAGTGTTTTACTGCATTTTATATCCCGGTTTATATAAAATACAGCATTTATTCAGTCATAACCATTCTATTTGCACTTGTAATGAATTGTATATCTTTAAATAAGGCGTCCTTCTAGTCCTTCACATTGTTTTGCTAAATGTGTCTAGTTTGTGTTGTTTCTGTTGCTTAGATTTGTTTACATGGGCTGGGTGACGCTGAAGAATAAAATTCCGACTTTCGAGAACAAATGGAACGCACCACTACTATTTCCGACAGCCCGTGAAGGCAGCTGCTGAAGAGGAAGGATCCCTGTTAACCGTATTGCTGGTGCTAAGCGCTCTGAATGCTTCAGCTTTGTCAACATGATCTTGAATGCTTATTCGGGTCGTGTTCCGTTTGATCCCCACCTTGTAACTTCTTCATAGGCGTGTTAAGACATTCCTAATGGAGTCCTTTAACGAGCCCAGCTAGCCTCGCTGCGGACATTGTTTTCCTCGTAGCCACAATCGACTAACCAGTTGTTGTGTTAGCGAACATGGCGATTGTGTCTGGCTCCTGTGCCAGGGTGAACGGCTCTAGAAACGGGCCATCGGTGTCTGCTACAGCAGCCTCTGGGTCAGTGGGGCAGTCTCAGCCCATGATAGCCGTGTGGGAGTGGCAGGACGACCTGGGCTACTGGCGGCCTTACAGCGGCCAGGTTAGCGCCTACATCGAGCGGTGTTTGTCACCGCGCGGCCACCGAGGAGGCGGAGGAGCCGGCGCAACTAGCATCTGCCTCGGACAGTCAGACCCCAGCCTGTCGCCCTACCTCATTGACATACCAAGCCTGAAGCAGTTCCGCCAGGACACAGGTGAAATTCAACACGTTTGGACCTCTTTAGGCCTTTAATTTGTAGCAGCATTTAAGGCGGTGTCACATGTCTATTCTAACAGGCCTGGATGCTTTAGCTACTTTACATTTTAGCTTTCAAAGCAAAACTAGTCACATTCTTAGGTTAATGTTTTAGGGGCTCACTATTTTTATTATAATTTCATTATTGGCCTCAGAAGACTGTTGAGTGTTTGCTAATCCGCATGTTGTTTTGAACGGAGGCTGAATGAAAGCTAAAAGCTCTAGTAAACAACAACAAGGTTTAGTTAAATGAAAAACAGGAAAATACTAATTCATAAAAAATACTAGCGATGGAAGCTCGGTTTTAAAAAGAATGGAAAAAAGTCAGGGATTTCTTTCTAATATTTGATAAGTAGGTATGTAAAAAATGAATAATGGAGAAAAATTTGTCCTTCCAGACTATTTTATCTATTTAATTTCTGAAAATCTGAAAAACATGAATAGACCTCACCTCAAAAGACTTCATAGTGATGTAAATAAAATATGACAATAACTAAACAGAGATATTTACGTGCCTTTGCAAATCAAATGTAAAATGTAACTCTTTTAGCACATGCAAATGGTTGTGCAAATCAAGATTCTTCATAAAATGAAGAACATCACCGATGATCTTGATCCTCTTCATATTTGTCATACAAAAATACTGATTTCCTGCCCACACCCATCACCATCTACAGCAACTGTTTGAAGAAACCTGTATGAAGACAACAACTTTACTTTGGGATTAATGAAGTCATTTTACATTGAATATTGTCCAGCTTTGGTTCTTTGTGCTTTTTTTATAGCTTCTAACATTGTCAGTAAGTACTGACAAGCTTCCTACACCTCCTCACAAGCAATAACCTTTAGCTTATAGATGTTTTATTGCTTCTCTACTGTATCTGCCTTCGTTAAATCCCATCAACAAATGTTCAGTCTGATTTATATCTACTGACCAAGAAGCCCTTCCTAAGATGATCTTTTTCTTGCAGAGTTTCAGTTGACTTGGAAAAGTGCTTGGGTTCATTATCTTGCTAGAAAGTCCAATGATCACTAAGATTTAATTTGACAACAGAAGTCATTGTGTTCCTCTTCAAAATGGCATTGTCTTTTATGGGAATCTATGATGCCAGTTACATGATCAATATAGTCTCTTTTATTTTAGCTGAAAAACAGCCCCATGCTGTAGCCCACACTGTCATCCTCCATGCTTGAGGGTGGAGATGTTATCATACTGGTCATAAACCCGGTCTTTTGCATGCCAGACATACCACTGGTCCAGTTTGGTTTCGTCAGTCCATAGCATGGGCTCCCAAGGCCACTAGCCCCAAAAAAATGATTACAAAAAATCAAGGAAGTCATTCAAACGGTAATCTTGCTCTCTGAAAAAAAGGTTGATCGCTTTAAAATTTTTACAGTTATTAAAGCTTTCCACCTGGTTAAAAATGTAAATCTTCTAGGTTTAGAAACACTGAAAAATGAAATAAATAAAAAAATACTGCAAAAAATAGATTAAAAAGTCTGCATATGGAAAGAAAAATTAAAAATGAACTATTATTAAGTAAATATTTAGAATTATGAATAAAACATTTTAAGGGTTTGAGATTTTGGGGTGTTTTTAGTATTTGTTCTGTGTTGTTGCTTTACTGAAAACGTTCCTCTTTATATATAGGAAAGACACGTTCCGTGCGCCGGTCCTTGTTTGCCCAGTCCTCTGGCCTCGGCAGTGGCGTTTACTGGGAATGGGCCAACGACGATGGAGGCTGGACTCCGTATGAGACCCGAACTTCGATCCTTTTGGAGCACAGCTATCAAGCTCGCCAAGGCACAGCGGACCTCGGCCCCCATGGATACAATTACATTGTGGATCTCACATCTCTGGCCCAGGTCAATAAATCAACGGGCTTCAGACGGCAGGTGCGGCGGCAGTGCAACCTGCCCTATCCTCTGGCCTCCTCAGGGCCCCCAGCGGCCATCCCCTCGGCCCCCGCCTGTTCCTGCCAGCAGTGTTTGAGCCACAGCAGCACAGGACCTATGCCCAGCCGCTCACGACATTCCTTCTCTTCAAGTAGTCTGAATCGACCCAGCCTCCAAGGGACTGGGAGGGTTGCTGCATCTCACCCTGCATCTGTCTACTCGCCCTACCCCAGAAGACCCCTCTCTGTAGGGGGGATGTCTTGGGGCAGCTCGTGGCCTCCGCCGCCCTCTGCTAGTCATATGCCTGCACCTCATCTGAGCAGCTCTTCAAGTGCTAATGGGTTAAGGTTGGTTTGTGGCACCTGGTTTGACACATTGGGGTGAATCACTTGGCTGACAGCTGACTCATTTAGCTGTAAGGAAAGGCGTTGACAAAGTCCACTACTCCCAACCTTGTTCCCTTCTCGTCTGTCTCCCTGCTGACTCGTCTTGTCTAACAGGAATGAGTGAAAATGGTCTGTAGCTTTAGCGATGTTTGTTCTGGCTCAGTTCCTCAGAATATTGTCTGTCATCTGACCTCCCTTCCTTTTGTTTCTAAAGGCACAGAAAGCAGCTTCCAAAAGACAAACTGCTAACCTAATGAGTGTAATAAATATGCAGTTCACTGGCAGTTCATTTGAGGTCTAATTTTCTCCAACACAGAGTTTAATTTAGTCTCTTCTTGACCACAGGTTATTAATAATTGTGCAGTACAAAGTTGTGGATTTAATCCTGTGGGTTTTAACAGTTCTCTCACTTTCTGCGGCTATTTCCAAAACAAATGTACATGGTTGGCTTTCACGGTGACTTGCAAGAACTATTCAAACCCCCTAAACTTTTTTTTTGACATCTTGTCACATTGCAGCTGCAGACTTCAGTCTATTTTGTGTAATAGAGCAACACAAAGCAGTGCATAAATGTAAGGGGGAATGAAAACGATGTATGGTTTTCAAAATTACCAATCTAAACAGTGCGGCATGCGTACGTGCTCCCTGTAGTTCAAAATCCCTAAATTAAGTCCAGTACAAACAACTGCCTTAAGAAGTCACCTAATTAGTATATGGAGTGAACCTGTGTGGAATTTTATCGGAGTATAAACACTTCTGTTTTGTGGGGAGAAAAAAAATGCTGAACATTAGTTAAACGGCATCATGAAGACCAAGGAACACAAAGTGGTCACATGAAATTAGGTTTTTGGCCTCCATGCAAAGGCCGTGTATGGTGAAAAGTAACAGCACACGTTACCCTAAACTATCACTATCCCTTTTGTAGAAGATGGTGGTGGCAGCATCATGCTGTGGTGATGATTTTCATTTTTATTGAAACAATAGATGGAGCTAAATGCAAGGCACTCCTATAAATAAACATTGTAGAGACTGGGGTCAGGAGTCACTTTCCAGCAGCAAACCAATCTAAACATGCAGTCAGAGCTACGGTGGATGGTTTAGATCAAAGCATATTCATGTTACAATGTTAAAGTCATTGTCCAGAGCTAATTTCAATCGAGAAAGCTGATGTTCAGATGCTCCAGAGTCTCCAGTCTGACAGAACCTGAGCAGTTTTTCAAAGATTGAACAACGCTTTCAGCAACAAGATGTGCAAAGCTAGTGGAAACATACCCCAAAAGACAGCGAAACGTGGTTCTAAATATAAATGCGGCTCATGTTTTTTAGATTTTTATTTGCAAAATGTGAAAACTGTGTTCTTATCCTTCCCTGTTACATTTATTCGCTGCTTTTTGCTGTTGTGTCACATAATCCCCAATTACTTTACAAATGTAGGATTTCCTAGTTTTAAAAAATGGAACAGAAATAACTCAACATTGACTCAGTTTGTTGATTAATGCAAACAGAACAACCTCTTTTATGGTTATAGAAAACTTAAGACCCCAGCTTATAAATTGTTCGCATATTATGCATATATTTGTTTGCTGCTATTGAATATATATACTATAGGATTTGAACTTTAAGGAACTTATTTGTAGCGTTTTGTCTTATTTTCTGCCATGATTAGTTTAAAAGGTGATCATACTTAAATGCTAAGGTTGCATTGGAATGTCTATTGCTCTTTTATTTGCCTTAAAAGCTGAAATGGACTGTAAACAGGTTTGTTGCCTGCATTTCCACTAATTTACAGACTGTTTAGTGATGCTCCCTTCTTGCACCATGCATACATGCAGCCATGTCTGTGGTAATCAGACCCAGGCATGAATAATCTGTCACTGACTTATTTGAAGAGGGCATCTTAACTTCAATAACCTTGCAGGGTCTATTTATATTTACTGCACAAGAATTTTTGACAATCCCTAGTTTATGACGTGTGTTTAAAAGCTAAAATAGTTGCCAGTCTTTGTTTTGTACTTCCTCTCAGTTCCCTGGTGCTGTTTTTAACTGATTGAGTGTCTCTGTCTGTGTTTCCTGGCCTGCAGTGTTCCTTCCATCTCTGTGCAGCTGAATGGGTCCACCAGCGTGAGCTCTGCACTGGCAGGTAAACGGGTCACTAATCATCCATCCTCCGTTTCCTCTGCACAACATTTTACAGCTGGATGCAGGTTTTATGCTGGAGGTCGTTACTAAGTTGGTGCCACCACACTGCATTTGTCTTTGCCTGTTTAGGACCACCATCTGTAAAAGAACAGGAAGCAGAGAGTCCAGAATTAAAAGTTAAAAGATGATAAATGCTAAGGGAATGAAGATTAAAGACTCTGATACCACCTTTCTTCATTGCTTATGCATGAAAGCAGCTTCTCTACAGGCTTGTGTCGGCCTGATGTATATTTCCTCGTGGTTAATTTCAGATCTCGTTGTCTTTCCATAACAGAGATTCAGTCAAGTAAAGTTTTTACATAAGCTGCATAAAATCCATATAACAGATTTTTGGGCTGCTAGTCACACTCATTTACCTGAAATCACATTTTGTTTCAATGAAAAACCAGAGATTCTTGACAGCTGAAGGTTTTGTATACATGTTGAATGTCTGGTAACAGTTTTATTTATTTTTAACCACATTTAAAGTTTTACTTCTATAATTTCTGTCAGCTAAACCTTTAGCTTCCAGGTGGGCCTGATGGGGGATGTTTTCCACCAAACCAGTTTCTGCTTTGCACCAGTTCTGTGCACCAACTCAAGCCCTGTGAACCTGAGTACCAATTCATTAAGAACAGTTCATCCAGGTGCTGAAGGTCAGCACGTAGAAACCAGCAACCTATGAAAAGTTGTCATGACTAAATTTACTTTTGATCTGCCTAATTTTAGACAAAAACTGTAAAAATATTGAGCTTCAGCTTGAGTAGAATGTTGGTTTAGCACTGGAATACCTCGAGCTCTCTTTCACTTCCTGCTGTTTAATTTAATTAGAGAAAGGTCAATAAAGTAGGTGGCCAGTATTCAGGCCAGTATTTTCCACCTTGTCACTATGATACATTAGCCATTTTGAATCAGTAACCAAGCGCCAGGCAATATTTGCCCTGTCCAACTTGCAATGTCAGTCAGCCATAAGCAGACCCTCCAGAAATCTCAAATAATATAAAAACCAGAAATATCTGTATACTATATGTATGTTTACCAGAAGTATCTCCACCATAAGATTACATCAGACTACTACTGCAGATAAAGAAATGATAAAACTCTGATTCTAGGTTAAGAGTTTAAGCTCTATTTTTCATCATACAGTCAATGTGGATAAATGAGCTGCTTTCTGCTGAATTTATAAACTCTGTCAGGCCCTCTAGCATCACCACCTGGTGTTAACAAATCTTGCTGGAAATGGCAGATGTAACTCAAGTTTACAGCACATCAGAGATGGGAAATGCATTAGAAGACCGACAGGTTGTCAGCTAGTGCTTCTACATGCAGATTAAAACAGACGTATAACTTCCTTTTTAAGTGTGTTAATAAATACAGACCAGAAGGCAGGAATGCTGTTGGAGCTTTTATAAACACCAACTGCTGGAAACGGTGCTTAGAAATTAGGCTGGTATCAAAACATTGGTTTGCAGGGGAAACAAGTACCCTGAGAGTTTCTACAGAATGTTTTATCAAACGTTTACAGGGAGTGATGTTTGTTAGTGAGTTAATGTGGATCTCTAGCTGTGTTTTATGCATGTTGACAACTAGCTGTAGCACTGAAACTGGTCTGGTGGACAAACCTTAGAGATGCCTTGTATTTTTGGATGATTTTCCACTTCATGAGTTGCCAGCTACTTTTTGTTCTAAGCACTCAGTTTTCATCAAGTATTATAAGATATTTCAATTCTTAATAAGAAGAGAGTATCTGCAGACTCACTGTGCCGCAGCCTGAACAGCAAATATCTATAATTTAATGCATTTTCATGCTGCTCGTTTCCCTAGTGTCAGCGCTATTCAGAATCATGTCAAGTTTAAATCTAGCCCCTCTATGTGGCACCGAGATTGAGCTTTTTAAGGGGAACACACCTCAGGAGTTCAGTCATTTAGCAGAGTAAACTTGAGGCATTTAACAGAAAAACATAAATGTTCTGCATAATTAAACATGAGGAAGTATTTTCTATCACTTTGTTTTCACCTGCTGTGCACCTTTTTTAAATTTGAAAGCCAGGTGCTGAGCTGTGCCAAGTTGACGGAATCAGTCCAATCAGAGGTTGTTCGACCAGAACCTCATTAGGCAGGAGCGCCAAACTGAGACTAAATTATTTAAAACAGAAGGTCACCCGTGCAGCATTTTCTCCTAATGCACAGTTTTAGTACTCATCAGACTGTAATGAACATTAATATTTATGGACGTCAAACTTGACTCCACTCATAGGTTTGTTAGGCACATAGAATGAATACTAGTAACTCCTGCGGAGTCGCATGTAAATATTAAAAATCACATGTATGTATGAACACAGCTGTAGAAGCCCCTTCCTGTCCTGAAGGAACCATGATTCTTTCATTTCTTTTTTCATTGTCTGTTTATTAGACTTTTGTTTTGTTGTGTGTGATTTATTGCTGCTTATGTGGAGTAAAGGATGGGTGTTCAGCTAATACTGATGTACATGGATGCAGTAATCCCAAACGCCTGAAGATTTCTGAAACGATGCTACATGCCGGTCAAATGCTGACCTACAGGTGGCATCTGCTGGCTTGAACCAAACGAGGTTATGCATGGGTTGGGGCGTGCAACCATGGAAACTAAAGATGCAAACTTATGAAAGCTTTTTTTAATAGTGCTTAAGGCTGGGGTGTCCAAAGAAAGTGACGTCTGGGGTCCAGCACAGGGGATTAGTACAGATGGAGACTTTTATTTTTAATAATTAAAATTCAGTCAGTCAGTCATTTTCTAGCTCTTATTCCATAATGGGTCGCAGGGAAGCTGGTGCCCATCTCCAGCAGTCTACGGGCGAGAGGCGGGGTTCACCCTGGACAGGTCGCTAGTCCATCACAGGGCTACACACAAACAATAATTAAAATTATTACAGACAAATTGAAATCTTACAAAATGTTTGGTAAAAAAGTATTTGTCTTTTAATAACCAGGCTTTTTGCATTTGCTCTAATTTCATAGTAGATAGGACCAAACGCATACTTTCATGCACCTAAATCTGCTTTTATTTATGTATTAAACTTAGAAGGAAGAGTGACCCAACTCCTGGGCCCAAAAGAATTTAATGTTTTTCCTACAAAAAATAATAATACTGAATGTTTAGTTTATTGTTGAGCAGGTTAAAAATATTGACAATATAATTTATTGGGGTTTTAGTTAAAAAAATGTATTTTCTTTGGCCTGTAAATACATTTGACTTGATATTTGCCCACGTGATAAAAAGTTTTGGCCACCACTGGCTTAAGGTGCTTTTTAACTTGCATCATTACTTTTTTGTGGTTTGTTCCAACATGAATGCATTATTTAATCTGTGATTAAGTTATTTCCTTTTTATGTCTAATTGAACACGATAATGTTAGAAAACCTAAACCTGTTTTAACCTAAAAGGGAAATAAAAAGTAGAGAATACTCGATAGAACAGAGTTCTTTAAAAGGACCCAGTGAAAGACAGATTTACTTTTGTTTTACTTCATGACATGCCACATCTTTATCTACTTTCAGTTCTGACTTTTCTGTGACAGGACAACGCTAGAAAACCTACAGCCTTAACACAAGCAACCCTACACTTTAGAAAATTGCTTGTATTTCTGGCAGACTTGATGTCGCACATTTGATTCTGAAAACATAACCTTTTATAACTCTGTTCATTCTTGGAGCTTGTTCGGATCGTTGTGGCACTAAATCTGGTACCAGACAGAAAAACTTAATCTACATCTGCACCAACTAGGACAGTTAAAACCTGACAGCAAGTCATGGATGGGAACGGCAGTACAAACAAACAAAGGATCTGGTTATTGTTCTGTTCAGGTGGTTTAGGCGGGTTCTACATCAGCATTGTTTGGTTCATAAGAAAAAAAAATGGATGCTGATATTATTAAAAGAAATAAGTTTAGTTTTAAATCACAATTTTAAAATAAGTCATGTTTGTTTTTTTTAGCTGACCGTTTAGAATGAGATGGATCTCTGCAAGCTAGGACTGTTTAAGATGACGACAGCCAGTGCGGTTCAGCACGTCTGTCTCTGAATCAAAGCACACTTTAAATGTAAGCAAGCCCAAACCAGAAGAACATACGTTTCAAATAGACAGTAGCATATAGTGCTATACTTTGATAAAAAGGTTTTCTACAATTCACATGATATCAGTTGCAGATGACTTAGTTGACATTTTGTGTTATGATTTAAAGTGGAACTAAACCCCAAATCATTTTTTTTGGCAGATAAATTGTATAAATTGGGCCTTAAGGGTGCTATCTTTATCTTATTGTGCAATTGTTTACATTTTCATGTAAACGTCAATTCTGCAATATCTGTCCTAAACCTGTCTTAGTGCTGCCCTCTTTCAGTTGAACGGTGGCTACTACGGTTGAATATTCCTATTGGTTCAAACAGTACAGCTTGGTAGACGTCTACGTTACAGCCTGCGTAGCGAGTCAGGAGTCGGAACTGCAAGCATTGATCGTAGCTGCTTTATACCAGGGGTGCCCAAACCCCAGACTCCGGTCCAAATCCGGACCCAGAGGGCGTTTTGTCTGGAACGCAGAGCATTTTCTTATTTACTATGTAGATATAGACATTTTATTCCTGCTGGCTACCGCATCTGACTTTTGAACTGTTGCGACTGACAGCTATGTGGGTCAGCGATATTCTGGTCCACACTCCAAGCCAGCTGCTGGTGGTAGTGCACCTCATCGTTGTATGCCAACCGTCAGAAATTGACAAAGAAGCTATGTGGGACCCTTGGACGTGGGTTGCTAATGCCCCTCTTCCACTGGCTCCGCTCCACTCCACTCAGTTTCGCTCTACTCGGTCCAGTACCAGTTGTTTCCACTGACCCATTGAAGGCTGAAGCTATGGCAGCTGAAGGCCCGCCTCCAGCCGTCAGTGTAGTGCGCTGTCCCCTACAGAACAACAGCAAGCATACAAGTGTTCACAGCGAGTACAGTGGATTTTAGGAGAACACAAAAAGTCTTTCACTGACTGGGAAATGATCAAAGAGTGCATGGAAGCTGTGGGAGAAACACTTTTAGATGGAAAAGAAGGACAACTTCTTAGGGAAAACGTTAAGCAAATTACCCTGCCTGCCACATGCTCAACAAGGAGAGTAGAACTGTTCTACCACAGACCCAGCTCAACTGTGCCATTCAAAGTGGGTTTTAATAATGGTATTTACATTAGATTGCACTTTTCTGTTCAGCAGATGATTTCATAAGCATATGAATAATTGATCAGAAGTTAAAAAACAAAAACTCCAGTGTTAATTAAATGCTAAATAAAAATGAAAGAAAATATTTCTGACAGTTGATTTGAAATGTTTGGACCCCTAAGGGTTTGGATGATGGAGGTTGTGAACATCCTGCTATTTTAGTTGGGGACTCCTGCTTTATACCTTCGATCATATGCCTCACTGGAGAGATTATGAATCTACATGTAAATGTAAACTTTCTGAAAGGTTGTTGGTGCTTTCAAAGTTTGCCCATGTTAGCAATAATCCACATTACCACTCAGAAACTGGACCCATTCAGTACTCCACTGCCTCGGCAGTGCCGGCTTCAGGCATTTCGGGGTCAGTGCCTTGAGCGAGCTGCTAAGGCTCAGACCCGCTGGGCTCCAGAAAGCCTCTCTTAACCTCCAGTAATGAGGGGGGTGAAACATCCTGCACCTCAAAGCTCTATTCATGACCAAAATACCAACGTTGCTCTGCTCACTCTTCATGTTTCAATATGTCAAATTAAGCTAGCTGCCGCTCTCCCTCGTCCTCCTGACCACACCTCCGATTAATCCCCTCTGCTTATACCCCAGCACTTGGTACGCCCCTCAGTGTCTCTTGGCACCGCGCACTTTGGTGGCATTTTTCAAAATGTCTCTGAGTGCGGGCTGACGCTTTTACATCTGGTTTAGTTCCACTTTAGGTAGGCCTGCACCATATTAGGAACGAATTACTTTGCAATATTATTCCTAAATATTGACTTTCACCTACATTTCGCTCTATTTTTTTTCCATCTTTGCAATGTTCCTTCCACTCAACATTTAGATCAGCTGTGGGGAAAAACAGCAGTAAAAGTCCACTGAAGAGGCCAGATATATTAGAGTTTTAATGTATAGGACCCGATATATTGTTACCGTATATATATATTGGCAAACATTGAATCCAAGCAGTTTTTTGTGATTATGAGTTTGCACACATTGAAATTGATACATTTTGAGGCAATAGTTTTTAGCAATATATCTGAACAAATTAAGAATCCCTTTAGTTTTCACAAATAGCCTAAAGGTTTCAAGTTCCTCATACCAGCAAAGAGAATGAATGCGTTGCTGGTATGCATTTGATGCGGGTGAACGATTCTCACACAAAAAAAGAATTTACTAGTTTTTCTCTGCTTAAACGCATCGTTGCACAACAGAAAAAAATAAAAATGCATTGTAATTTAAAGTTTAATGTGTTATGTTCTATCCTCGTAAAACTCCATTTTCCCAAATATGTAAAGTTTCGACATACTTCAGTGCTGCAATCAGAGGACTGCCTGCGGGCAATATCTGGGTGGATATCATACTTCCAGTGCCGTGCCGTATCTCTGTCCTGTTGGATGATTCTTCACCAACATGCTAAAGCTCACAAGGAGGGGAGGAAACATTGTAATGAAGGAAAAGAGACCAACTGTAATCGACCTCATTGTCAAAATGTTCAGGAAAAAGTATCGCCATTATGTTTTCCCGCTGTCCTCGACAGTATATTTCCTTTCAGACAGGTCAGCAGTACATTTTTGATATTGACAATAAGGCATCAAAAATTTAAATATATCAAAATAGATGTTAATAGGGGACATTTGGCATTACGGTTGTGTTTGTCCGAAAGACGAGTAAGAAATGATGCCTGCTGCAGGATTGGTAGCTGCTTATGTAACACACATGAGGATATCAACACGCATATTATAATAAACAATACCAATTAGTGATAACTGATCGTGCCTCTCTAGGCCCGTCCCAACTCTGTGGAATATTTTAACCACAACGTAATTAAGTGCTGAGGGTTAGCGGTAGAGGTGACACCAGGAAAGCACATGCTGATCACCACTAGATGGCGCTTTATGTGACTTAGAAATGTTGTGCGGTTTTAATAACTCGTCACACAGTTTGTGGCTTATATGCTTAATTTTCATTTTTTTCAGCTTTTTACGAACACGTTTGCTCAGATGTCAGGCACAGCCATAGTGTCCTTCCCCTTTGCTGACCTGTGCATCCTGCCTGTTTCTGTCTCTTCCAACCGAGCTGTACCGGGCACTGGGCTTAGATACTTTTCAATGCCCAGAGGTTCAAATTACAGCATGGGCTTAGATGGTGTTATATCACCCCTTCCTGAAGCCTTGTTGAGTTTTTATAGAACAAAAAAGTGCGTAGGATATTTTAACTTTTATACAGTTACCTGTTTAGATTTAAGAGACATTTTTATGATCATGAAAGACAATTTAAGGTGCAAAGCGTTCTCAGCAGGGATGTTTATCACCTTCGGGACTCCTTGGGTAATATTCTAATGGTTGGCTTGGATCACCAAACTACATAATTTTTTTTGATAACAGGTCTGCCATCCTCTGGGAACAATGTAAGGTTTGCATCCATCTCCTTGGCATTGGGTTCAGAGAACAGCCTTGTTATTCCTGTTAGGAGCTTACTGCCGGCAAGCACACGGGGATGAGCGCTGCCTTCTTCTTCCTAATGGAGCACTTAGCTCTGTGTTGGTGTTGCACTGATGGCCCTGGTTTGTAGTTTAGCAGCTGCCGTAGACACGAAACCTGCGATTATTGTTGAAAGTTTGGTGTTTGACTTTCTGTGCATGAATGAGCGTCGCAGTGGAAGCATCAACCGCTGCTACATTACTCATTCTTTCGATTTGTTCCTGCACCTCTCACTTGCTCTCCACCTCTGCCTCATCCCGACCCATTCCCACCCCACCTCACCCCCGCTCCAGGCATGGCCTCCATTTTGATGTCAGCAGTGGGAGTCGGCGTGCACTTCACCTCCGCCCCCCTCCCTCAGCAGCAGCCCCTGCAGCAGCAGCAGCAGCATCATCAGCATCATCAGCAGCAGCAGCAACCTGCTCCTTTCGCTCTTCCTCCTCCTCCTCCTCTCCTCCCCACAGCCAGCAGGCCCCACAGCAGCAGCAGCAGCAGTACAGTTAGGAGAGCAAAGAGGCAGCACAGGAGAGGTAGCTACTTCGCTGCGAGCCAAAATGCACCTCTTCATCACTACCATCCTCCACTGGTCCACTTATCTCCACAAGCTTCAGGAGCATTTCATTCCCGTAACATTGATTTGTTTTAATGTGTGCTCGCACTAATGTTCCTCATAGTTTGGTTTGTCATTTCATTGTGCAGTTTACATCAGTGTCGCTGCTTAAAAACACTTGCTTCACCTGTTGATTTGCTAATGTGATGCGTGGAAATGCCAGGTTTGGTAAAAGTGTTGTCCGGGTTCGTGGTCTTCCTTTTTATTATCAGCAACATACATGAGCTTTGATTCAGCAGCAACTGCTGGTTTTGTCTCCACAGTCGATCGGGTTGCTTTTATTTTATTGTTTTTAAGCTTTCTTTCATATTCTGAACTTCTGATGCTTTCCCCTCTATCTAGTGACGTACAGTGCCTTTCAAAAGTTTACAAACCCCTTTTAATTTGTTCCTGGTGCAAACACAAACTTCAATGTATTATCAGTAATTTATCGATAGACCAGCACAAAGTGGCACACAACTAAAGTGGATGAAACTTTTGGGGCTACAAGCAAAGCAATATGTGGCAGGAAATTAATACTACACATCCGTACAAACATATCATGGCAAGTATGGCAGTGGCATCATCTTGTGGCATCCCTTTTTTTCTTTTTTTTTTAACAGGAATAGGGAAGCTGTTGGAGATAACAGAAATATGGATGAATAAAAGGACAATCCTTGAAGAAAGACCTGTTATATGATCCAGATCCTTAATGGGGAACAGGGCAGAGACGGCTACAGCTACAGTCTCTCCAGTTTAGATCAAACCATGTTCATGTGTTAGAATGGCCCAGACAAAGGCAAGGCATAAATCCTATTAAAAACCTGTGGCAGGGCTTCAATGTTCATGTCCAGACTTTCTTCTCTACCAGTCTGAGCTTGAGCTAATTTGCAAAGAAGAATGGGCAGAAATTTCGGTCTCTAGACGTAGGTAGAGAAAGACCGCAAAAGTAGCTGTAATTTCAGCCAAAAGTGATTCTACAAAATATTGACTCTAGGGGTCAAATTACAGATGTGCACCACACTTTTCAGAATTGAATTTGTTTTCACAATTATGCACGACTTTGTAGTAAATCCAAGGAACATCTATTGAAGTTTGTGGTTGTAATGTGACAATTTCAACAGCTTAAAGGGGTGTGAAAACTTTTATATAGCACTGTAGCTATTAAGTATAAAGTGAAGAAAAATTGAGAACAAAAAGGAGCAGCTTTGAGTGGAGAAGACAGGAATAGTTGTCACAGTTTGGACTTTATTAATTTTCTGAAACAGGATTAAATACACTCAACAAAAAGATAAGCTTTTAAGAAGTTCTAATGGCACGCAGACTAAAATAGATTTAGTTTATCACCACATTGTTACTGTAACATGTTGATACTGAACATCACTGATCTGCAGCAACTCTTGTAACCCCAGATCTGCAGTGACAAACCCCAGAAACCTAGGAGATCATGGCACAGCCTGTTCTGCCTTACCTGTCTAAAGAAAGGACGAGCAGCAGGTGTTCAGATTTATCAAGCAACAGGTTCCACTAAGCTCCAAACATTCAGAGCAGCCGGTATAGAGATGCTGCATTCAATAATCTCTGTTATTGTGAATCATTTTGTTGAGATTCTTTATTTAACATAGGTTAACCAGCTCACATGAGGGCAGCATGCAGGGTTGGGCGATATGACAGCAGATGGTGAAGGAATAGAACGTGTCAAGAAGCTGCTGAAGCAGACTTCATGAAATCATCTATATGCCCACATCTTTGCTGTTATGCACTCATCCATTTTCCTCCTGCTTCTGAGATGCCTTTGCAGTCTTCAAAAATATCACATTTTAATTCGGTGTGAGAAAATGAAAATTGAGGATGGATAAAAGTTAAACTTCCCAGGTGTTATTTCTTTATCTAAAGGATAAAAAATCTAAATGTTGGCAAACGACAAGCTTTTTTGCATTAATATAAATATAGAAAACAAACTTCATTTTTGGTCTCGAGAGGCCTTAACTTTGGGATCTTGAACTGGATCCGTGGTTCTTAAATGCTAAACATGGAAGCCTTGAAATTCATGTTTTGGGAATTGTGTAAACTAAAGGTTTTATTGACTAAAAAACTGATTGAAGAATTCTGTATTTAAACTCTGTTAATTCAGTCCAGATCTAAATATTATAGATTTTAACTGATTTAAATTTGTCCAGACTGATTTAGAAGCTACCTTCAGCACCATTTTATGATTTGTTGAAGAAAAAAACTGCTGGGCTACTGTTTTGGACTCAAATGTTGATAATCCCACAGAGACTGATGGGAAAAATCAAGAACATTTAGTCTGGGAACGCAGGAACATTGGTGCTCTTTAGCTTTATAAACTATTTGTTAAGTAACCAGAGAGCTAGAGATTCACCAGTCCGTTTTTCCTTGATGGTTGCTGATCTGATCGCGATAGGCGCGTCAAATACTAAAAACTTGTTTATTCCCATTTAATGCTTTGAAACTAACCCATAATTTTGGGTCTATGATTGCATCAATCAATAGCACTGCAATGTACTTTCATGCACTTTTCTAAATTTAATACAAATCAGCTAACAGTCTGGAATATACTGTATCCGTATCGTCTAGATCAGGGCTGCCCCGGTCCAGCCCTGTAGAACTACATCTCGCAACTCCAATCTGAATACAATTAAATGTCTCCTTGCCAGGCCTCTGCAGAGCTGAATGACCGAAAGCTAATAAGGGAATTCAACTATTTGATTAAGGTGTGTTGAGGATGCAGCTCAAAGTTGTGGGACGGTAGAACTTGAGGTATAACCTTGGGTACCCCTGATCTGTGTGCAAACTGATTAAAAATGTGTTCAAGGTTTTTATGTAGGCAAGTTATGCCGTCATTATACTGTAAAAGAAAAATGTGATAGAATATTTTGTATTAGGAAAATATGTGATTGCATTAAGAATATTAGTTAGCTCAGATTTTCCTCACTGCTTTTTTATCTTTTTGTTCAAGCATTATTAAATGTCCTGCATTGCATGAGCTTTGGCATCTGCTGCTTTCATCTGAATCTGGTGTTTAAGTCCAGCTCACTGGTCAGATGTATTATGGGTGTGCACAGTGCGAATGCATAGTAGCCTACTTAGCATATAGTATCCTGCCAGATATCGCAGTCCTCCGAGATGATCTATTGCACTTTAAATCATTCTTGCCTGGATTTCTAAAGTTAAACTGCACCAAACTGCCTTTCCTAGTTTAGGTAAAAAGGTGGAGCTGACTTGATGGAAGAAAGTTGAACGTCACCTTGAGCGTTGTTTCTGAAATGCTCTCAACACTCGCATGAATCTTTCATATTACCTGTGGTTCATGTCTGTCTCCATCTTGCTGCTCATCACCACATTGTTCATCCTGTCATCATATGGTCTGTTTTTCTCACCGATTTGCATGTAGAAATGAATTTATCATGTTTTCTCCCTGGGGAATTATCTTTAGGTAATTCAGAAGGTGTAAAATACTTTTTGTGTGGCAGTTTACTGAAGTTTTAGTTTCTGGCTCATTCTTTACGTCATGTTTTTGTCCCTCCGTCAGCGTCAGCTCAGAGATCCGAGGACGTGATTCAGCGCTACATGGAGGTGGTGGCAGAAGTGCCAGAGGAGGTAAAGGTTTCCTATATTTCCTCCAGCCGTCAATTTCCTGATTAAAAACAATCAGAAATCGGTAAATGAACTTTCCAGTCATACAGACCGCTCAAAGCGCTTTACACTAGAGCCACATTCACCCAATCACACCGATACGCAGATCGGTAGGCAACTTGAGGCCCCTTGCCCAGGGGCACATCGACATATGGCAGGAGGATGCTGGAATCGAACCCACAACCTTCTGATTGCAAGACGACTACTCTTCCTACTGAGCCATCTGTAGACATCTGACTAAACAGAAAGTTATTACCCTGCATTTGTATCATTAACCTGTTTTTGAGATCCACTTTAAAAATATTTAATTCATTTCATATGATTTTTGTTTTTGGTTAATACTAGGGCAGAAACAATTAATCATATTAATTATGATTAATCGATTACTGAAATAATCGTCAACTAATTTAGTAATGGAGTAACCGTTAACTGGAGAATACAGACTCTGAAACATGGCATTTGGTAAAAGAACAACCCACTCAGAGCAGTAATTAGGCCAAAATTGTACAACAAATACATACATTTTGCATTTAGGATGAAAAACCCTCTTTGTCTGTAAATATGCTCTAACCAGAACCAGTAGCATAGTTTTAGCTTCACCTGGTTGAAATTCTGTAGAAATCTCCTATTAAGCATCATTTGCTATCTGATTATTAATCAAATTATTAATCAGATTTGCCAAATAATCGATAGTTGCAGCCTTAGATAATACATTGAATTTATAACTCAATATCTCCAGTGTTAAACTTTCTTCCTCATGACTTCTGCAATTTACCTCTGACAAGCTGGGCTGAAACCTTCTGGGCCAAGTCCTGACTGATTAGGAGCCATTTTGTCTTCGTAGTTGATCAGTTTGTTGGCTTCTGTTTCTCCTCCTGCTTTTTGACAACTGAGTTCTCATTGGGGTTCAGATCTGAGGAGGAGTCCTGACCACAGGTCCAAAATATCGGCGTTCTCATCTTTGAGCCACTATGTTTTATAGATTGACACAAAATTGTTCCTGGATTGTTGGACGGAGCTTTTGGAAGGCGTTTTGCTACTACCCATGTCCATGGGACTGTTCTCATGCACAACGGTGAAGGAGGACTCATGGTAGCTCTCAGCTTTTTAGCTTCCTCCAGACCAATGGTTTTCCAGATGTCCCAAAACATTACATTGTTTTACTTCCTGCTAGAGCTGCACGATGTATCAAATCCTTAAATCAGTGTGTGCAAAATCACAAAGCACTGCTTGGATGCAATATTTGGTAGGATATTTATTATAAGGCTCCCAGGGAGGGACAGGGACACTAATGGTAAGAAAGAAAAGTGTCCCAAAAATGAGGATTAATCATCATTGATGTTATCGTAATTAGATATTTTCCTAAAATCTTGGAGCCCAATTTTAATCTGTTTGAGCTTCTTTGCTGCCCTTCGTGTCCAAAAGCCTTTGCCTGTGCAGATGTACTGGCACTCACCTTCTGCTGATGTTATTCAAGCTCTGCACTGGTAGCAGCATGCTTCTTGGAGGAGATGGTTCTGATACGCCCCTATAGGTTCTTGAGGATCTAGAAAACCCATCTCTGCTGCAGTTTCCTCCATGGGAGGCCTTTTTGATGCAGAGTTGTTAAAATAAAAAGTGTTTAGAGCAATCAGAGAAAGACTTCAGCAGGAGAGTTTCACAGCTTTACCTGTGCCTATCATATGGAAATGAAGTTCATCCCTTTTGGCAAAAGCAGAGTGAAAAGAGGTTGTTTTAGATTCATAAGCTAAAAGTTTATTTTGTTTTTTAGAAGGAATTGGTTTGCAGTGATCTGAAGACATGTAAATGCTATTGCTAAAACCTTTGTCCATGGCTGTAGTCCTAACATAAAGGGAATATTTTTGGATTCTGTTTTCCTAACTGCATAGCTCTATATCCCGTTCAGGACTGCATCATCTGCATGGATCAGCTGTCCAATCCGTCCAGCTATGAGATGCCGTCCTCAGAGGAGGCAGGCCAGAGCATCCTGCCAGAGACTGTGGGGAAATTCATCAAATGCGGACACACCCTGCACATGCTCTGCATGCTGGCCATGTACAACAATGGAACAAAGGTACAGAGCAGCTCTGATACGATCAGACTTGTCCCTCTGTGGAGAATCCTGAACTGTTCCTGTAAACCTGAGAGTGCCAAATTACTACATATTTCAGGCAACATAAAATACAAATGTTTATAACTGAACAGTAATTTAATAATTTGATTGCTGTCTGTAAGCTGGAACAAAAGCTGATTGATCAGTGTTGTTTAGACTGATGAGTTCAGTTTACAAGGATCCATGTCTTCCCTGCAGGACGGCAGCTTGCAGTGTCCGTCCTGCAAAACTATCTACGGAGAGAAGACCGGCACGCAGCCCAAAGGCAAGATGGAAATTTACAGCGTTGCTCAGTCGCTGCCCGGACACCCAGACTGTGGCACCATTCAGATCATCTACAGCATCCCACCTGGGATACAGGTGCGGCAGCCCCATACACCTTACTTTACTGCTCTGTCTTCATACATTAGTGCAATTTAACGGTTATCTCAGCGTTTCAGTTCAAACTGTGAAACTCGTATAGATTGATTACATGCAAGCCCACAACTAATTAAAACACAAAATCCAGCTTCTCAGAAACATGAAAACTGCATAAAACCAATGCAAGCAGGATTTGAACACAGGAAGGTTTACCTACTAAAAAGTATGTCCACCTAGTGTACAGCAGTGGTCAAGCAAACAAACAGAACCAGATGGATGCTTCGGGTTTTTCCAAAATAACATTTTTACAATCAGTACCACAGAAACATAATATTTTTTAATCCTGTGGCCCAGTACTAAACAACCCACAGACCGGTACCGGTCAGCAGCTCAGTGGATGGGGACCTGAAAACTTGGCCTGAGCTGCTTTTGCATGAATTGCTGCATCAGTGCGGCGTGGCCTGGAGGCTATAAGCTTGTTGTTCTGCTGAGGTGTTCAGGAAGCCCAAATTGCTTTGATAGCAGCCTTCTGGTCATCTGCATTGTTGGTTCTGGTGTCTCTCATCAGTCAGTTTGCTGACCAATCAAGCACAGGACCACCATGGTCATTGAAGCAACTTTGGTACTTATGGCAGTGTGGGTCGGAACCAAGTCCTGCTGTAAAATGAAATCAACATCTCCATAAAGCTTGTCAGTATAAGGAAGCAGGAAGTAATCTATAACTTCCTGGTTCATGACTGCGCTGACTTTTGACTTGATAAATGGTGTGGACCAGTACCAGAATCATCACTGATTGTGGAAACACACCGGACCTCAATAAGTTTGGATACTGTGTCTCTTCACTCTTCTTCTATACTCCGAGACTTTGATTTTCAAATGAAATGCAGACTTCACTTTAAGCTTTTCCTACCGCTCTTTTTCCCTCCACTCAACTTTCCATCCATATGGCTGGCTACAGCCCCCATGTGGGCAAGATTTCTGTATTAAAAATTATTTTTTTATTGGGCTGAATTTTCAGAGAAACTAGATTTTGGGTTTTTATCAGCTGTAAATCATATTTTTGTAAAGTTCAATGCTGTAAAATATGTAAAAATACATATATTCTGACAGTCTTTTTGATATGTACCAATTAATACTTTGCTAAAGAACTTTAAAACAGGTTTTGGTTAAATTTATTTGTTCACTTATTTAATTCATCAGTCAATCTATGGGAAGCTTAGTTGAAATAGCAGCCAATACAGATTGTATTGTAAAGTCAATCTAAAGATAAAATAAAACATCTGAGTACTAAAGTAGAACACCTAGTATCAGGTGAGTTTGTGGTGCAAAATTTGTAAATAAATAGATGAACAAAGCAGTCTCAGATTAATGTGTGTTAATATAAGAAGTCTTTCTGTATTAAAAGCAGATGTAAAGAAACTTAATTGAAAGAAAGGCAGCAGTCTGGTTTGTAATTTCCTAAAGTAAATTTGAAGACTGATCGATGTTTTCCCACCATCTCTCTGTTAATGGTCCACATCCTCCTTTCTCAGCATGTTGGGGAAAAGCTAAAGGTTTTCCAGTGACGCACTGAAAGCCCCCTTGATCTAATGTCTTATAAAACTACATATAATTCGGGTAATTAGCTGTTAGGTAATCAGATAATTGTGTCATTCCAACTCATTTTGATTTTAAACTAAGATTGCTCAGTTTGTTTCCCTTTTTCCTTTTTCAGGGCCCGGAGCATCCCAACCCAGGACAGCCGTACACCTGCAGGGGCTTCCCTCGCTTCTGTTTCCTTCCTGACAACGACAAGGGCAGAAAGGTAGAAAAAAGAAGTCGGCTTTACGCTGGGATTAAATCTTAGATCATAAACGTTACAGGCTGTCGCTGCTTAAACTAGTTGTTCTACCAAATACTAAGGAAAGGTGTGGAAACCTCTGACTGACGTTTTAGGTAATTGGAAACTAAAGTTAAATATGCACAGTTTAATTAAGACGCTTGTTTTTATAAGCTTACTGTAACATAACATTTTAAGTTTCATCCTGGTTCGGCTTGCACGCTATGAGGAGACAAAGAAATTTCACCAGGTTTGCAAATGCCAAACAAAATAACTAAAAAGGTTTCTATCTCGGGCCTGCAAGGTGGTGCAGTTTGTAGCACTGCTGCCTTGCAGCAAGAAGGTCCTGGGTTCCACTCCCGGCCGGGGTCTTTCTGCATGTTTGCATGCACTCATGCACCGGTCTCTGGTTTCCTCCCACAGTCTTAAGACATTAATTGGTCTTTCTAAATTGCCCTTTGGTGTGTGATTGATTGAAGTGTGTGCATGGTTGTTTGTTGGCCTGCGATGGACTGGCGACCTGTCCAGAGTGTACCCCGCCTCCTGCCCATAGACTGCTAGAGATTGGCACCAGCTTCTCCGCGACCCACTATGGAAGAAGCAGTATAGTTGTATAGAAAGTGACTGGCTTTCTATCTCAAATGTGGAGTTTTTAATATTATGGGATTGAGCATCACTATGAGAATTTAAAGTTATATAGCTACAACTTTCCTGGTCACCATGTTAATGGTGCATATTAATTTGCTCAGTCTGTTGACCCAACACCACTCAATGGTAACAAGACTTGACCTCTGCCTCTCTGCTCGTCATCAGGTCCTGGAGCTGCTGAAGGTGGCGTGGATGCGGCGCCTCATCTTCACTGTGGGGACGTCCAGCACCACTGGGGAACACGACACGGTGGTGTGGAACGGCATCCACCACAAAACCGAGATGATGTCCAACCTGTCGGGCCACGGCTACCCTGACCCAAACTACCTGGAGAACGTCCTGTCTGAGCTGGCCTCGCAGGGCGTGACAGAGGACTGCCTCAAACCTCCAGGAAGCAGCTGCAGCAGTTAGGTCACAGATGGCAGCTCCACGCATTTCCACTCCACTGCAAACCTCCAGTTCAGCCCTCAGAATCTAGTGGGTTTCCAGAGGTGGGGCAGAGGGGTAAAAACAATCTCTGCAAATATCTGCCTGGTTCATACGCTGCTGCATTTCTGCACGTCACAAGACCGAACTTGAAAATATGAGGGAGGGGGGGATCCAGGCCCATCTCAGTGTGCCTACTCCGTCAAACCTCCAACGCACTGGCAAACTAGTGATTCTTATTTTTCCAGTTCCAGCCGCCTCAGTATACTCGTGGAGAAGTGGAGCTCACTCTGGGAATGAAAATCTCATGAAGCACTTTAGCTCTTACAGTGCATTCAGCTGACATGATTTTTTTCCCCCTGTTACAGGCCAGTTATCAAACTGGGAACAGTCTAAAGTTTCATCTGAAACAACACTAAACTTTAAGTAGCAACCTCAGTATAATAAACAGATTTGATGAGAAGAGGCAATACTTCACAAATGTAAATAAAAATATAAATGCATCAAAAATATGAAAAAAATGCCATAAAGTTGACTTTCTTCATTATTATTTAGCTATCTTCTATTTAAGCCTTTAAACTGGGGGCATTCTGCAGCTGTTTGTCATTTCATGTGTGTGAGAGAGAACTCCGCTATTTTATCACCTCTGAGACAAAAGAATAAAAAAAATCTCTAGTTAGGAAGGTTTGACAGTGTGACAATCAAAGTCTTCAAACTCTGTCTTGATTAAAACGAGTCTAGCAAAGCTGCAGCGGACACGTCGCTGTTCCCTCAAGGTGCAACCTCCTGTATTCACACATTATTCTGCTCACAGTACTGCAGCTCAGCCTTGGTGTGTGTACAACTTTAAAAATGGAAGAAAAAAAAAAGGATCTGCAATAAAGAAGTGATGCAAAATGAAACCATGACTGATTTGGATGTGATTTTTTTTTTTTTTATTATTTTTTATATATACAACCTTTTCACAAAAACACCTAAAAATGCTGTGCAGATGATTGAACCTTTACACTGAAAACATTACAGATATCCTATTCTCGTGTCAGAAAGGAGGGTCGAGAAGAGCATCACATCATCAGCATTCAGTTGCACCCAAAACATTCAACCCCCAATACAAATCGGGTTCATTGGCAAAAATTTTAAACCGTTCAGGCATTTACCAGAAAATTACCAGAGCAGTTTAACTAGCTAAATGAAATTATTATTTGGAGTTGATCCAGATTAAAATCTAAATCTTACTTTCAATGACTACTGCAATGACTATTGAAGGTAAGGTTACATTGCATGTTAGAGGAGACCAATCAAGTAGTTCAAAACTTTAACGCATGAAGCACCTACATAAAAGTTTGTTACACTTTTTGCCCTTAAGCCTTCTCCTTATAAGTGATTAAATGCTAAAATGCTTTCCTTTTTCTGACTTTTAATGCTTAAAATCTTTTTAGCTTCTGCGGACCTAAACATAGAGGTTTTGTTTTATGCCAGTTTTGTCATGAGAGCTACTGACTTTATTTTCAATTAGGGAAAAAATTAAATGTTTTCTAAAAAAAAAAGCTGCAAAGTGGATAATTTGGCCTAAGTTATTACATCCTTTACTTGGTCAATAACTAATAACGCTGATTTTGATGCATTATAGGTTTCAACGCAAAACCATTTTACCTTTGTTTCTAAAATGGTCACTCTCATTAAGTGTAATAAAAATGTTTTTCCAATTTCAAGTCATCAAATCTTTCAACATACTTCATGTTGTGTTTTGTCTGGCCTGCCTCTTGCTCAAATTTCATCGCAACTAAAATCTGTTCTTTATTTTGAAGGTAGGGGCCTCGATCTATTAACTATATTGGGAAAAGCACATGTAAGGATTACAGTAGCAGTGAAGCATGGCATTGGCTCAGTGATGCTTGGAGGCTTTTTTTTCTCTGGCATTAGAGACCAGCGTGTGGAGTTCAAGAAGGGAAATCCTGTAAGAAACAGACATGTCTGGGATGAAGCTGAAGCTTGGCTGTTATTAGACCTTCAAACAGGACAATGATACCAGGCATTCTTTAAAGTCCATCAAGACTTGGTTGAAGAAGATGTTCTGCAAGATACTGGAGTGGTTATCATAAATGTTATTGAGTAAAACTGAAACATTTTATCAATGGCCTTTTTTCAAGAACAAAAACTAATTAAAGAAGCTGATGATTACAAATTAAAAAAGGGACTAAAATGTTGGAAGGAGATGAAGTCCAATCAGATATAATGTTATTCACGTTGAAAGACAGGATAAGTCTGACAACTAGGCAATGAGACTGAACCCTCATGGGAAACAGGAAGGGAATTACCTTTTTAAGAGCCTCGTTGCTGCCTCATATTATCCCCAATGACTTGATTTAACAATAAAAAAAGACTGAAATATTTCCATCATTTTAGCAGGTTGTAAATATTCTCTCTCTCCATGTTGTCAGTTCCACAGGGCCTCAGATGATGCCTGGACAGCAGAAGGCAGAGAAAGGGACTATTTCAGCCTCTGTTCTACATGCTGCGAAGTACAAAAGTGATTGTAGGGAGCAGCAAACCAAGGAGACCCCAGCAAAATGGGCCGCCTCAAAAACCCCGTTGTGGATTTGCCTTTTGTTTTTTTATGATGGTTACAGTAAAAACAATGTGTCATAAAAACAAAAATAATGAATCTAAAATCCAAAAGTATTAGTATTAAGGGTCTTTTTCTTTAAACATGTTTCAACATTTTATCTGTAATATAACAGACAAGCTAATCTGTGTATTTTAAACTTTAACTCTGTTCAAGGATAAATATTTCACCTATGTATAAAGAAATAATCACTGGGCATAATTTAGAGTATTTTGAGGCTTCCAGGTAGTTTTATACCGGCTATATTTTCAGATTATAGACGCAACACTGTTGGTTTTTGGGGGGGGTTTCCCACTGAAATCACAATAATAAAAGAAAACATAGATTCAAATTTGGGTCTTGGAAATGTATTTCTGAAGGTGAAAGCAAACAGAAGAGCAAATCGGCTTAAGATTGTTGTTTAAATTCTCCTAATATCGTGGGACAAGGTGTCTGGCCTTCCAGCTGCTTTGTAGGGGTTTGTTCACATGAATACTTTAAGTTTGGTTTTCCCTCCAGCTCGCTAAAAGGATGTGACAGAGTATTTAATTCATCTATGCAAGGGGGGTTCAAAGTGCGGCCTGAGGGTCATTAGCATTTAAAATTATTCTGCGTTGCTCAAATAGCGCTGATACACTTTTTGTAATTCTTTAGGATGATGTTGTCAATCACAAAGTATTTCTCTTTTATTAGCCATGTTTATTTTGAGTAATATTTAAAAAACAGACCTGGGAACACCCATTCATTAACTTGGTTAAATGCAGCAAGGGTTCTCAGAGAAAATCTGTGTTTCTGTCGCTGGGAGTAACCAAAAAACATTTTCTAGACCAGCAAAATAAAAAACATTTGACCCAAAAACCCAGAAAACTGCTTATACTTCTTTAATGTAGTCAATTGTCTGAAACCCTTTTTTGGACCTGCAGTAATTTGTTTTCTTCTCTGTTTTATTAAAATATTTTACATTTAATTTATTGCTGAGCAGGTAAAAAGAAGAGAATTCACAATACAAATGATTTTGCATTTTTACTGGAAAAAAAATGATCCTTCAAGTTGGTGATTTTGGCCTGCGGTGCAGTTTGGACACAACTGATAAATGGACAAGTAACAGATAGACAACCAAACAAAGTTTTTAAAGTTACTTTTTTTTTCTATTGGTTTCTATTGGTATATATACAGGGGTTGGACAATGAAACTGAAACACCTGGTTTTAGACCACAATAATTTATTAGTATGGTGTAGGGCCTCCTTTTGCAGCCAATACAGCGTCAATTCATCTTGGGAATGACATATACAAGTCCTGCACAGTGGTCAGAGGGATTTTAAGCCATTCTTCTTGCAGGATAGTGGCCAGGTCACTACGTGATACTGGTGGAGGAAAACGTTTCCTGACTCGCTCCTCCAAAACACCCCAAAGTGGCTCAATAATATTTAGATCTGGTACCTGTGCAGGCCATGGGAGATGTTCAACTTCACTCTTATGTTCCTCAAACCAATCTTTCACCAGTCTTGGTGTGTGTATTGGTGCATTGTCATCCTGATACACGGCACCGCCTTCAGGATACGATGTTTGAACCATTGGATGCACATGGTCCTCAAGAATGGTTCGGTAGTCCTTGGCAGTGACGCGCCCATCTAGCACAAGTATTGGGCCAAGGGAATGCCATGATATGGCAGCCCAAACCATCACTGATCCACCCCCATGCTTCACTCTGGGCATGCATCAGTCTGGGTGGTACGCTTCTTTGGGGCTTCTCCACACCGTTACTCTCCCGGATGTGGGGAAAACAGTAAAGGTGGACTCATCAGAGAACAATACATGTTTCACATTGTCCACAGCCCAAGATTTGCGCTCCTTGCACCATTGAAACCGACATTTGGCATTGGCATGAGTGACCAAAGGTTTGGCTATAGCAGCCCGGCCGTGTATATTGACCCTGTGGAGCTCCCGACGGACAGTTCTGGTGGAAACAGGAGAGTTGAGGTGCACATTTTACTCTGCCGTGATTTGGGCAGCCGTGGTTTTATGTTTTTTGGATACAATCCGGGTTAGCACCCGAACATCTCTTTCAGACAGCTTCCTCTTGCGTCCACAGTTAATCCTGTTGGATGTGGTTCGTCCTTCTTGGTGGTATGCTGACATTACCCTGGATACTGTGGCTCTTGATACATCACAAACACTTGCTGTCTAGGTCACAGATGCGCCAGCAAGACGTGCACCAACAATTTGTCCTCTTTTGAACTCTCATATGTCACCCATAATGTTGTGTGCATTTCAATATTTTGAGCAAAACTGTGCTCTTACCCTGCTAATTAAACCTTCACACTCTGCTCTTACTGGTGCAATGTGCAATCAATGAAGACTGGCCTATATATATATATATATATTTATATTTATATTTATTTTATTTTATTATTATTTTTTTTTTAACCGCCACCTTAATGTAGTGGAGGGGTTTGAGTGCTCGAATGATCCTGGAGGCTATGCTGTCTGGGGCTTAAATGCCCCTGGTAGGTTCTCCCATGGCAAACAGGTTCTTGGTGACGGGTCAGACAAAGAACGGTACAAGACACCTTCATGAGGAACACACAATCGAGGCACGCAACGTTGCTCGGTACGACGGAGCTGGGGTACCATCCTGGAGCCAGGCCTGGGGTCGGGACTCGTCGGAGAGCGCCTGGTGGCCGGGTTGCTACTCGCAGGACTTGGCCAGGCAAAGCCCGAAAGAGAGACGTGAGGCCATCCCCCGGTGGGCCCACCACCAGCAGGGGGAACCATGAGGGACCGGTGCAAAGAGGATCGGGTAGCGGACGAGGTAGAGACCTCGGAGGCCCGATCTCCGGATGCTTAGGCTGGCTCTAGGGATTTGTAATGTCCCCTCGCTGGAAGGGAAGGAGCCTGAACTTGTGCGGGAGGTCGAGAGATATCGACTAGAAATAGTCGGGCTCACCTCCACGCACAGTGTGGGCTCTAGAACCCATCTCCTCAAGAGAGACTGGACTCTCTTCTACTCTGGAGTGGCCCATGGGTAGAGGCGGCGAGCTGGAGGGCAGCAAGCAGACCCATCCCAGTCTCGTGTTGGGGTTTACCCCAGTGGATGAGAGGGTCGCATCCCTGTGCCTTCGGTTTGGGGACAGGTCTCTGACTGTCGTTTCGGACTATGGGCCAAGCGGTAGTGCGGCGTATCCGGCATTCTTGGAGTCCCTGTCGGGGGTGCTGCATAGTGCCCCTCCCAGGGATTTCGTTATTCTGCTGGGGGATTTCAACGCCCACGTGGGAAACGACAGTGACACCTGGAGAGGCGTGATCAGGAGGAATGGCCTCCCCGATCTGAATCCGAGTGGTGCTTTGTTATTGGACTTCTGTGCTACCACCGGACTGTCCATAATGAACACCATGTTCAAGCATAAGGGTGTTCATCAGTGCATTTGGCACCAGGACACCCTAGGCAGGAAGTCGATGATGTTGTGAAGACATGACTTTGTTGTTTTGTCTTCGAACCTTCGGCTGCATGTTTTGGACATGAGGAGAAAGCCAGACAGACTTGGCAGGCCCAAACGCATAGTGAGGGTCTGCTGGGAACGTCTGGCGGAGCCCCCGGCCAGGGATGTATTCAACTCCCACCTCCAGGAGAGCTTTGACCAGATTCTGGGGGAGGTTGGAGACATAGAGTCCGAGTGGATCATGTTCTCTGCATCTATTGTCTATGCTGCTGCCCGTAGCTGTGGCCGTATGGTCTTCGGTGCCTGTCGCGGTGGCAATCCTCGAACCCGGGGTGGTGGACACCGGCAGTAAGGGATGCTGTCAAGCTGAAGAAGGAGTCCTATCGGTTGTGGCTGGCTTGTGGGACTCCTGAGGCGGCTGACGGGTACCGTGAGGCCAAGCGTGCCGTGGCCCGGGCTGTGGCAGAGGCAAAAACCCGGGCCTGGGAGGAGTTCAGAGAGTCCATGGAGAAGGACTACCAGTTGGCCTCGAAGCGTTTCTGGCAAACCGTCCGGCGGCTCAGGAGGGGGTAGCAGTGCTTCACCAACACTGTTTACAGTGGGGGTGGGGAGCTGCTGACCTCGACTGGGTACATTATCGGGCGGTGGAAGGAGTACATCGAGGATCTCCTCAATCCTGCGTCACGCATTCCCTGGTGGAAGCACAGGCTGGGGTCTCGGGGTTGGACTCCTCATCACCCAGGCTGAAGTCACCGAGGTGGTTAAAAAGCTCCACGGTGGCAAGGCTTCGGGGGTGGATGAGATCCACCCTGAGTACCTCAAATCTCTTGATGTTGTGGGGCTGTCATGGTTGACAGCCTCTTCAACATTGCGTGGCGGTCGGAGACAGTGCCTCTGGACTGGCAGACCGGAATGGTGATCCCCCCCTTCATAAGAAGGGTGACCAGAGGGTGTGTTCCAACTATAAAGGGATCACACTCCTTAGCCTCCCTGGTAAGGCCTACGCCAGGGTATTGGAAAGGAGCATCCGGCCGATAGTCGAACTTCGGCTTCCGGAGGAGCAGTGTGGTTTTCGTCCCGGCCGTGGAACACTGGACCAGCTCTACACCCTCTGTAGGGTACTGGAGGGTTCATGAGAGTTTGCCCAACCGGTCTATATGTGTTTTGTGGACCTGGAGAAGGCATTCGACTGTGTCCCTCGTGGTGCCCTGTGGTGGGTGCTCCAGGAGTATGGAGTCGAGGGCCCTTTATCAGGGGCCATCCAGTCTCTGTACAAGCGATGCAGGAGTTTGGTCCGCATTGCCGGCACTAAGTCGGACCTGTTCCCGGTGCATGTTGGACTCCGGCAAGGCTACCATTTGTCACCGGTCCTGTTCATAACTTTTATGGACAGGATTTCTAGGTGTAACCAAGGACCAGAGGGGGTCTGGTTTGGGGACCAGTGGATTTCGTCTCTTCTTTTTGCAGATGACATGGTCCTGCTGGCCCCCTTCTAGCCAAGACCTACAACATTCACTGGGGCGGTTCGCAGCAGAGTGTGAAGCGGCTGAGATGAAGATCAGCTCCTCCAAGTCCGAGGCCATAGTTCCCGACCAGAAGGGTGGCTTGTCCTCTTCAGGGTGGAGGAGTTCAAGTATCTTGGGGTCTTGTTCACGAGCGGAGAATGAAGCGGAAGATCGACAGAGGGATCGGTGCGGCTGCCGCAGTAATGGGGGTACTGTGATGGTCCGTTGTGGTGAGAGAGAGCTGAGCCGAAAAGCGAAGCTCTCGATTTACCGGTCGGTCTACGCTCCTACCCTCACCTATGGCCATGAACTTTGGGTCATGACTGAAAGAACGAGATCCCGGATACAAGCGGCTGAAATGAGCTTCCTCCGTAGGGTGGCCGGGCACTCCCTTAGAGATAGGGTGAGGAGCTCGGCCATCCGGGAGGGGCTCGGAGTAGAGCTGCTGCTCCTCCACATCGAGAGGAGCCAGTTGAGGTGGCTCGGGCATCTATACCGGATGCCTCCTGGATGCCTTCCTCGGGAGGTGTTCCAGGCCCGACCCACCGGGAGGAGGCCCAGGGGACGGCCCAGGACACGCTGGAGGGACTATGACTCTTGGATGGCCTGGGAACGCCTTGGCCTCCCCCCGGAGGAGCTGGAGGAGGTGTATGGGGAGAGGGTGTCTCTACTGAGTCTGCTGCATCCACTCTGACCACTAGATAAGGGTAAAGTGCTACCAATGTATATGGTATGTAAAGGATGTGCATTAACAGGCACATCCTAGGCTGCTTTGACTGGATGCTATTTGATAATATTTATGTTCAAAGATGCTCTGCATGTTTCCTGACTGATTGACAGTTTATTTCATGAGTCTTAGTGGCCACACCTGCTGGCAGGTTTATCAGCACTAGGACAGCCATAGAGCTGTGAGCTTGTGTTCCTCCCCTCCACAGGAGGCAGCTGCTCCCCCATCGCATTTGCCTGCTCCGCTCTGGCTTTCACACTGCAGACTGGACCTGGGCCTGGGACAACAGACCCATTTGTCCCCTCCTGTCAGCGTGCCTGTTTATAATATTTATAATATTTCATGATAGACTGTAGCACAGGAAACCTGAAACAATTATTCATAGTATAACAAATACTGGAAGCTGATGGTTTGGTTGGCCTCCCAGAACTTCTCAAATGCTCATCAATCTAAAGTTCGAAACTGCATATTAGTTTTGATCAATTTCCAACAAAAACCATCAGAATTCGCTAAGAACACCTGCCGCCTAAAGTATATTTATGCATTTTTACAAAAAGAAAAATCTTGTAATTATTTTAACTACCTGTGAAGTTCACTATTCGAAGTCAATTAAAAACAAACTCCCACAAATTCAAAGTGCAAGGCAACACATTTTATTTCAAAGGCCTAACTGGCGTTAAGGTACAGCATATTAAATATAATTAGTCCGGAGACAGTCATCGCAGAGTAACATACCATTCTTTTCTTTACATGATACATTCAGGCTGACTTTAAATGAGATATTTTACATGTTAATGTGGCGTTAACAGTTAAAGTATTTCCTGGTGACCAAACTTTGAGTCCATTTTTAGTCTTTTTCAATCATATTATGGTTACCAAAACAACAACTTAAGACACTTAAAAGCTGCTGTTTCAGTCTCATGTTTAGCAGCTCCCTATGTAGTTATCTGAGTTAGTGTAGTGAATTCCTCAAAGTATAACAGAATAATATATTTTACATCCCTGCACATAATGTTATATTTTAATAAATATAATAAATAAAAAGTACAAATATCTGAATAATGTGGAACCGGATCATTTCTGCAGCCAAATTTAAAATTATGACTCAGTAGATGAACACTTTGTAACTGAAAAAGGAAAGAACATGATGTTAGTGATGTTTCAAGCTTTAAAAAGTAAAATAACTCATGTTTTAAAAGTAAAACCAAGCCAAGCTTTCTGGCGCACATACATTCTGCCGCTCCTCTCATTCAAAGTGGAACCTGTAGCTTTTATAAAATCGTTCTGCAGAGATGGGCACGCCTTGCCTCTGGCAAAGTCTTAGTGTCCTTTGTGGAAGAGAAACTTTGCTTCAGCCTGGGTTTGTTCAGTAATTGACTTTACCGGGAACCTGGACGTTAACACCGCTGTAGTCCACCATGTACATGGGCCACTGCTGCAGGGACAAAATGATAGGATGGTCAGAGGTTGAGAAAATGCTGCACACATTAACAGCATCCCATCTCTAAAAGCAGCTTTACTTCTAATCCCTAACCGTCTTCTGACTGATACCTTTGTTTAATGAGTTTAGTCTGACCCTTTGTAGCCTTCTTGTAAACTCTGGCTTTAGCTACAGTATGAAAATGAAAAAATGTCCAGCAGACTGAATTTATTACAGCTGAACTTTATTTCAAGTTAATGAGATTTGCTATAGTGATGATGGCGGGTATAAGCTCAAGAAGACAGAATGCTGAAAATGAATTTTGTTTACCAGCTGATTTATTATTGAGAAAGGTCAAAATGTGTGTGTAGAAAATAAATCAGACTGTATAAGTAGAAAAAAGGATGTTGGGTTAAAGTACCATAACTGGAATCTGATTGGCTGATATCCCTAGGTCAGAGGAGGCGGGTATGCGGCTGCTCTCCTGCACTCTCTTGCGTTTCCGTCGGTTAGTCGAGGCGTCTGTTCCAGCTAAAGACACCAAACAGGCGGTTTTAGTTTAACAAAGTGGAGGTTTCTAATTGTAATTGTAAACATGTAAGCTGAATTGCTCATACCTGTGTTGCAAGCCTGGCTGCATATTTCTGCAAAAGGCCTGTGAGAGGTAAAAGGTTAACATTAGCCTGCAGGTTACTTAACTTTCTGACACCTAAAAGCAAAAAATACAGACTGAAGCCTGGATTATTTTAACAATTTCTCCTTTTATCTTTAATGAGCTGCTTTGATGTGGAAATAGACTTTGCTTTGATCCGTCCGTCCTTCCATCCATCCATCCATCCATCCATCCATCCATCCATCCATCCATCCATCCATCCATCCATCCTTTACACTCACTGGAGCTGGCTCTTGATGTTGAACGTTATTTTATCCGCAGCTTGAAGGATTTTTTCCAGGCACACAATGTCGTAGGTGTTTGGGTTTCGGAACGGGACGTCGTCTGGAAAACCGCTGACTTCTATGGACTCCGGACTGCCACGGATCAGTTTGTACGGGACCACGACGGAGCGGTCTAAGCCTAGGCCCTCACCTGGATCGCAGAAACAACAGGAGGCAGTCTTCTGTCAGCTCAGAGAAATTATTGAACACATGAATAAAATCCACTTGGCACTGTCAGGAACAATCATTTTAAATATTTGGAGTAGGAGCACTTATGTTTTAGGGATTCTGATGCGGGAGCATGCAGATGGATAGTGACAACAGCTGTCAAAATAATCAACAATCAGATACCCATTGATCCATGTCTGTAGTACTCACTCATCCTTTATATCATTTTATCTTTCTTCCAAACACTCAACCTTTCTTTTTACTACAGTTCTCCAGGTTTCCTAAAAGGTCTTTTAAACTTTTCTTAGGACTTTGGCTGCTTTTTCGCTCATTATTTTATTAGTTCACTTAACCACTTAATGTGACCCCAGACCATGAGGGTCTATGTTTCACTACGGGCCTCTTATTTTTGCTCATTTCCAGAGCAATGTTTTGGTTTGTTGAGCCACTCGAGCTAATCTGCTGCTGGTTTTCTCCTGTTAAAGGGGATAGGTCCTTTCCACTGTTGCAAAAGCACTTAGGATGAAAGAGCCTGATGCTATTATCTGTCCACTGCTACCAGATCCTGGCTAAGGATGAGGGACTAAAAATACTTGTTTAGTATGAGGGATTGCTACAAAGTCAAACTTTCAATGCAATCAACTGTCAATTGTCGCTGCATGCTAGCTAGGAAGGAGGAATTGCTGCCAAGTCAGTGACTCCTTCCACAGGTTGGGATTCCTTGCACAGATAATGTTTGGGATCATAAACTGAATTATTTTGTCATTTATTACATTTAGGATCAGACTAAACTGTGCGTGTTAAATCTGATCCGTGTAGATTATGGGTATGAATTTGACTTATGAAGTATTTTTGTATAACTGGAAATTAATTGGACCTGCTTTTCTTATAAGGTGCCTTTGGATGACATTTGATTTGAACAGTTTTTTTTTTTTAAGACATTTTTTCGGCACTAGAGGCCTTTATTTTCAAAGTAGGTAGACAGGAAAGAGGGGCAAAGAGAGAGGGAGACATTCGGCAAAGATCGCCGGGTCAGGGTCTCGAACCCGGGACGGCCGCTTCGCGGACTATAGCCTCTATATGTGGTCGCCCGCTTAACCCCTACACCAGCGTGTGATGGTCAAATCTATGATGTAAACAACTCTGTTATTTAACTCTTCTCCGTCTTTTGTATCTGAACCTTTCTGTATGTTACATGTAGCCGTGCTGCAGTGAAAAATGAAGCCCACATGAAGGCATCTGTCCATTGCACAAGACCTTTCTGAATTGGCCCTTCGGATCCCGCAGACCTGCTCAGATTGAGATTTAAAGTTTGATTTGATGAACTATTGTAGCCCTTTTACCATATTTCTTGTTGAAAAGCTCCTTGACTTGCTCTCGAAGGACCACTTTCTCCCCCATGCGGTTGATGTCATCGTCGTCTGTCGGCAGAGAGGCAAAAAGGAACAACATTAAACACAAGAATGCATTTGATGCAGTAGAAAAAAGAGATCTTCTCCTTACCACTTATTGAGGCGTAAGCCTTCTTTAGTAAAGTGACTCGACGAGGTGCTGATAAAGGAAATTAAAAACATTAACTTTGTTCTCCACGTCTGGATTATTAAACCTAATCAGGTTCTAAAGTGAAATTCTGTGAATACCTGGTTTGGGAATAAGTCCTTGAAATGGTCTGAAAACACAGAAAATTATAATAAAAACTGTTAAAATTTGACCAACAGAGATGAAATCATTAAGTTGTAATCCGATAAATTTTCCTGAAAGCAGGTCTGAAGGTTGTCATTTTCCATGGATGTAAACCAGGAACGTTAGGCGTCCCACCTGGTGATGGTGAAGCTGATTTTATCAGCAACCGCCAGGATCCTCTCCAGGTTCTGGGAGCCGAACGTGCAGGGCTTTCTGAACGGGATGCCAGGGGGGAGGCCTTCGATGATGACTGAGTCCGGGTTGTTCTTGATCCTCTTGTAAGGCACTTGGACCGGGTACTTGATGCCCAATGCCTCCCCGTACTTCCGGTTAAACAGATCCTGGACCTGCTCCCGCAGCGTGTTGGCCAAGTCGATCCTGGAGAGCTTAGACTCCATGCACTCTGGGGACATGAGATGGAGGACACTTTTGATGTTTCGCTTGCCTTTACACGGTTTGGTTTCATGGGAGACGCACAGCTAATTAATCTTTGAACCGACTTCAGCTCCAGATCTGCGACTGAAGATCAAACACGGAACATACCTGAGAATCCGGTTCTCTTGGATAGAGCTGCTGTGTCTTCTGCTGGTGCTGCGTCCTTGGCATCTTGCTCTGTGGAAAAACAAGAAACTTTTATTTTTGTTGTCTCCTCCGAAATACCGAACATACAAAACGTTCTCAGCAGCGGAGCTTCCTTACACATTAAAGCAGAGACAGCTGCAGGAAATCCCTGCAGGACTTTCTGTTTTGTCTTTAGAACAGCTGTTTTAAAACAGAGCCTGAACTGAATGTGACCGGATCCCTCTGATCATAGACTGGACAGTCCTAACGATATCTGTAAAGGTGCATTAGAAGCTCCTAGATAGAGGACGTCTCTGTACAGGCGGAGAATAAACTGCGATGGATTCAAACCTATAAATCTTCTCCCGAACCAGCATCAATAAGTACTGGTGCCCCCCAGGGGTGTGTTCTATCCCCACTCCTCTTCTCCCTGTACACAAATGACTGCACCTCAGCGGACTCGTCCGTGAAACTCCTTAACTTTGCAGATGACACCACTGTTATTGGACTGATCCAGGACGGTGATGAGTCTGCATACAGACAGGAGGTGGATCGGCTGGTACACTGGTGTAGTCAGAACTGCCTGGAACTAAACCCACTCAAGACTGTGGAGATGGTGGTGGACTTTCGGAAAACACCACCTCCATACACCCCCCTCACCATCCTCAACAACACCGTGTCGGCTGTGGATCACTTCAGGTTCTTAGGAACCACCATCTCTGAGGACCTGAGATGGTCTTCACACATAGACACTGTTCGAAAGAAGGCCCAGCAGAGACTGTACTTCCTGAGGCAACTTAAGAAGTACAACCTTCCACAGGAGCTGCTGGTCATCTTCTACACTGCCATCATTCAGTCTGTCCTGTCTTCTTCCATCTCAGTGTGGTTTGGTTCATCCACAAATCAGGACAGGTCCAGACTGCAATGAATAATCAGGACTGCAGAGAGAATCATCAGGGCTGACCTTCCCTCCATCCAGGACTTATACAGGTCTAGGGTCAGGAAAAGAGCTGCTAAAATCTCTGCAGACCCCACACACCCTGCACATAAACTGTTTAGAGTTCTGCCTTCAGGCCGACGCTACAGAGCGCTGTTCACTAAAACCAGCCGCCCCAGAGACAGTTTCTTCCCCCAGGCTGTTTCTCTGTTGAACATTCAATAAAATACAAAACAACAGCATACAGATGTTGTAAATGCACCTTTTTATTTATATATGTGTATATTTGTACATTGTAAATATGTATATTCTGTAGTGCAAAAACAAAAACCAAAGAGCAAAGTGTACCGGAGTCAAATTCCTTGTTTGTATGTACAAACTTGGCAATAAAGCTGATTCTGATTCTGATTCTAAATATCACAGCATAAAGAACCAAGCTGCAACCTTCGGCTTAAAGTAAAGTTCGTCATGATGAAAATCTTAATTACATTTATTAACATAACATGCATGTTGATTTAAATAACATGCACATACCGTTACCCAAACATTGTTCCAGTTAATTTAAAAACAAACAACTGAATAGCTTCTGCAGAGGGAACCAAAGGTGTTCTCAGCCTAAATGGAGTGAAAGGTTTCTCCCCAGGGTCACCTCTCAGTGGTGCGCAGGTTGGAAAAGCTCCAAATATGGAAATCAGATGCGTGAACCATCTCAGCCGAGTCATTTTCATGCAGAGGAGCAGTGGCTCCACTCCAAACTTCATCCAGATCACAGAACTCCTCACAGCTTCTTAAAGGCAGAGGTCCACCACCCCATGGAGGAAACTTGTATCAGCTACTTGTAAATTGGATCCCATTCTTTTAGTCAAGAACATAACTGAAATTTAAAATGCAAATGGGCCTGTGAACCGAGCTTCCCTGGTTGGCTCAGACTGAAGCACGTCTCTGATTACCACTGATGAAGATGTGTCCATCTAACAGGACACTCTTCCGGTTGCGAGAAATCCACCTTATCCAACTCAAAGTTATGGCCTAAAACTTAGAGAGCTGACTCTTATTCTTATTATTTATAAATACATTAATAAAATAAATGATTCTTGGGAAACGGGGTAACTGATGGGTAAAGACTTGTTTTAACATTCACAATTTATAAACCATAGTAATTATTCAAAGATTTTAAAAATGAAAACTGCAGTCCCAGTTCACTGCATCAACTAAGAAGTGAGAGAGACGTACCTGCATCACAAACAGGCATCGAAGGCATCTCCTGTTTAACTTCCTCAGCTAAAAGTTCAGGCCTAAAGATAAAACGTGAAACAGTTAATGACTTAGTAAAGACATCTATACGCTAAATGTGTCAACAAAAGGAGGTGTGTGCCACTGGAAGTATTCAAAGTATCGCATTAAAATGAATAAATAAAAATTAAGTGGTTGGAGGTAATTTCTGTTCACGATCTCTACCTTTTAATAACAAACTGGATCTGACTGCTAACAGCCAGGATCTTGCGTAGCTTGGCCGCTCCGAAACAGTTGGGCCTTCGGAGGGAGATTCCCTCCGGCAGCCCGGTGACGTGCAGGTCCTCTGGGTACATCTGGAATTTGGAGTACGGCACCTTGACTGGTTCAGGAAGACCCAGAGCTTCGGCTGGAGATACAAATTAGTACATTTTTACAAAAAACTTGGGCTTTGGACATTTTTATACAAGGAAAACAACATTTTTAATTAATCCATTCAGTAAAGGATTCTTGAACTGCTCTTTGTCTGACCCGTCACCTAGAGCCTGTTTGCCATGGGAGACCCCACCAGGGGCATTTAAGCCCCAGACAACGTAGCCTCTAGGATCATTCGAGCACTCAAACCCCTCCATCACGTTAAGGTGGCGGTTTAAGGAGAATCCTTCATGAGGACTACTACATCAAGGCACGTGACGTCACCCGGTACGGCGGAACCGGGGTCCCACCCTGGAGCCAGGCCTGGGGTCGGGACTCGCTGGAGAGTGCCTGGTGGCCGGGTTGCTCCTCGCGGGACCCGGCTGGGCCAAGCCTGAACGAGAGACGCGAGGCCATCCCCCAGTGGGCCCACCATCTGCAGGGGGAACCGTGAGGGACCGGTGCAAAGAGGATTAGGTGGCTGACGAAGGTGGAGACCTCAGCGGCCCGATCCCCGGATGCTTAGGCTGGCTCTAGGGACGTGGAACGTCACCTCGCTGGGGGGAAAGGGGCCTGAGCTTGTGTGGGAGGTCAAGAGATATCGACTAGAAATAGTTGGGGTCGCCTCCACGCACAGCGTGGGCTCTGGAACCCATCTCCTCGAGAGGGGCTGGACTCTCTTCTACTCTGGGTTTGCTTGCTGCCCCCCAGCTTAGCCGTCTCGTGTTGGGGTTTACCCCAGTGGATGAGAGGGTCGCATCCCTGCGCCTTCGGGTTGGGGACAGGTCTCTGACTGTCATTTCGGCCTACGGGCCGAGCGGTAGTGCGGAGTACTCGGTCTTCTTGGTGTCCCTGTCGGGGGTGCTGGATAGTGCCCCTCCCGGGGACTCCATTATTCTGCTTGGGGACTTCAACGCCCACGTGGGAAACGACAGTGACACCTGGAGAGGCGTGATCAGGAGGAATGGCCTCCCCAATCTGAATCCGAGTGGTGCTTTGTTATTGGACTTCTGTGCTACCACTGGATTGTCCATAATGAACACCATGTTCAAACATAAGGGTGTCCATCAGTGCACTTGGCACCAGGACACCCTAGGCAGGAGGTCAATGATCGACTTTGTTGTCGTATCATCAGATCTTTGGCCGCACTCGGGTGAAGAGAGGGGCTGAGCTGTCCACTGATCACTACCTGGTGGTGAGTTGGATCCGCTGGAGGAGGAGAAAGCCGGACAGACTTGGCAGGCCCAAGCGCATAGTGAGGGTCTGTTGGGAATATCTGGCGGAGCCCTCGGCCAGGGATGTATTCAACTCAAACCTCCGGGAGAGCTTTGACCAGATTCCGGGGGATGTTGGAGACATAGAGTCCGAGTGGACCATGTTCTCCGTATCTATTGTCGATGCTGGTGCCCGTAGCTGCGGCCGTAAGGTCTGCGGTGCCTGTCGTGGCAGCAATCCCAGAACCCGGTGGTGGACACCAGCAGTAAGGGATGCTGTCAAGCTGAAGAAGGAGTCCTATCGGTTGTGGCTGTGGCTTGTGGGACTCCTGAGGCGGCTGACGGGTACCGTGAGGCCAAGCGTGCCGCGGCCCGGGCTGTGGCAGAGGCAAAAACTCGGGCCTGGGAGGAGTTCGGTGAGGCCATGGAGAAGGACTACCAGTTGGCCTCGAAGCGATTCTGGCAAACCGTCCGGCGCCTCAGGAGGGGGAAGCAGTGCTTCGCCAACACTGTTTATAGTGGGGGTGGGAGGCTGCTGACTTCGACTAAGGACATTATCGGGCGGTGGAAGGAGTACTTCGAGGATCTCCTCAATCCTGCCATCACATATACCCTGGTTGAAACAGAGGCTGGGGACTCGGGGTTGGACTCTTTCATCACCCAGGCTGAAGTCACCGAGGTGGTTAAAAAGCTCCGCGGTGGAAGGGCTTCGGGGGTGGATGAGATCCGCCCTGAGTACCTCAAATCTCTGGATGTTGTGGGGCTGTCATGGTTGACACGCCTCTTCAACATTGCGTGGCGGTCGGGGACAGTACCTCTGGACTGGCAGACTGGGGTGGTGGTCCCCCTTCATAAGAAGGGTGACCGGAGGGTGTGTTCCAACTACAGGGGGATCACACTCCTCAGCCTCCCTGGTAAGGCCTACGCCAGGGTATTGGAGAGGAGAGTCGAGTCCGGCCGATAGTCGAACACTGGAGCAGCTCTATACCCTCTACAGGGTACTCGAGGGTTCATGGGAGTTTGCCCAACTGGTCCACATGTGTTTTGTGGACCTGGAGAAAGCATTCGACTGTGTCCCTCGTGATGCTCTGTGGGGGGTGCTTCAGGAGTATGGAATCGGGGGCCCTTTATTAGGGGCCATCCGGTCCCTGCACTAGCGGAGCAGGAGTTTGGTCCGCATTGCCGGCACTAAGTCGGACCTGTTCCCGGTGCATGTTGGACTCCGGCAGGGCTGCCCTTTGTCACCGGTCCTGTTCATAACTTTTATGGACAGGATTTCTAGACGCAGCCAAGGGCCGGAGGGTTTGGGGACAAGTGGATTTCGTTTCTTCTTTTTGCAGATGACGTGGTCCTGCTGGCCCCTTCTAGCCAAGACCTACAGCATGCACTGGGGCGGTTCGCAGCCGAGTGTGAAGAGGCTGGGATAAAGATCAGCTCCTCCAAGTCCGAGGCCATGGTTCTCGACCGGAAAAGGGTCGCTTGTCCTCTTCAGGTTGGAGGAGTTCAAGTGTCTCGGGGTCTTGTTCACGAGTGAGGGAAGAATGGAGCGGGAGATCGACAGACAGATCGGTGCGGCTGCCGCAGTAATGGGGGCGCTGTGCCGGTCCGTTGTGGTGAAGAGAGAGCTGAGCCGAAAAACGAAGCTCTCACCTACCCTCACCTATGGCCATGAACTTTGGGTCATGACCGAAAGAACGAGATCCTGGATACAAGCGGCTGAATTGAGCTTCCTCCGTAGGGTGGCCGGGCACTCGCTTAGAGATAGGGTGAGGAGCTCGGCCATCCGGGAGGGGCTCGGAGTAGAGCTTCTGCTCCTCCACATCGAGAGGAGCCAGTTGAGGTGGCTCGGGCATCTATACCGTATGCCTCCTGGACGCCTTCCTCGGGAGGTGTTCCAGGCACGTCCCACCGGGAGGAGGCTTAGGGGACGGCCCAGGACACGCTGGAGGGACTATGACTCTTGGATGGCCTGGGAACGCCTTGGGCTCCCGGAAAAGCGGAAGACGACGAGTACGAGTACAATTAAATAAATTTGGCAGAGTAAATAAAATCAAACCACTAAGTGGTTAAATGTTAACGACACGTTACAGATGATCTGTATTAGGCCTGCGTTTAACAACAATAGTTGTTTACTGCAGCATATAAACAGGTGGTCCAGTCATGAGCAAACTATAAACTTAACAGTTTCACTGCCAAAAGAATTTTTTTAAATTGAACCCTTGTATTTGGGGTTTCCCAAAAATTTAAATTTATTTTTTTTTCCGAGTAGGGGGAAAAAAAAGCGTCTGTTTTTTAAAATCCCCTATTTCTTTGTTGTTATTTTTTAACCATTCCCCAAAACCCATTATTGCATTTTTTGACGGGAATGTCCTCCCCAGCCCTTATTTATATTTGGCTCTTTTTAAGTTTTTTGCAGTTCGGGTTTTTCAAGCGGGTTTTTTGGTAAGAACTAGAACCCAATTTAAAATGAAAAAGAAATTTCAGTGTAATTTGTTGTGTAATGAGAGTCTACAGTCCGAATGTTCCCAAGATGCAAAGATGCTTTTTTAGTTTTTTTTTAAAGGGATGCTGTGTTTTTTGGGTGGATTGCTTGGTGAAAGAGCTCAGGAGAGCATTTCTGTGCAGTATGGTGCAGGTGCATCTGTTTAGGTGAATACATCAAAGAATGAAAGCAGGAACAGTGTGCAGCGCTCCTAAAATAGAACGCTAATCAGTGGCGAGTGATGTTCAACTGCAAAGGGCCCCAGAAATGAATGAATGTATGAGAAATATTCTGTGTGAGCTGTCATCAAATCTGACCGAACAGTCGAGTAAATATCTCCTAATGTGTCCTGAGCTTTTCGTCTGACCTCGTTTGGAATCAAGGATGAGTTTAAGGAAAGATGGTAAAACAGCTAGGAAGATTAAGCACTGCGATGAAAAGCCGACACCACAAAAAATTACCACACAAAACAAATTAAACACAATTATTATTCAGACTAATCTGTATCTATCACTATTGGTTACAGAGGTGTTAGTCTACTCCATGTAGTGGTGCAATTAGATTAAAATTACGTTGTAACTTTCATTTCTTTACATCATCTTGATTAGTCTGACTGTAGAAGCATCACTTTAAAACTGTAGCTGAAAACAGATCAGTATGGAAACCCTGGAGGACAGGTTATGAATTTTTCTACAAAAACAGGGCCAATGTGTCTGTTGGCTTCTAAAGCTCTAAGTCTAAACTTCTGAATGAGCTTTACTACACAATCATCTTAAGACCCGTTACTTGAGAACCACACATTTTCCTTCCACTAAACCTTCCATTAATATGCTTAGATTTGGCTCTCTCTGAACATCCAGCTTCTTTAGCAGTTGTGGTTACCTTCCTTGTTGAGGGCATCAGTTTCCCTATCATTGTGGTTAGGCCACACCATAACACTGCTGTATTATACATTTTTATTGGCCCTATTGTATAATGTAAGTTTTTAGTTTTTTAGAAAAGGAATTTTTGGCTTTCATTAGTTGTAAGCCATAATTATCAAATCAGCGGAAACAAACTCTTGAAGTACATCTTTCTGTGTGTAATGAATCTATATGATACATGTTTCAGACTTTCAGCTGAGTAACTAAAATATATGAACTTTTTGATAATATTCTAATTTTTTGGAACATTTTTTGGTCTCCATATAATGTAATGGATGGATCAGCAGATGGTGCTGCTGACATCCTCCATGTACTGTGATCCTCTGATCCAGATCCAGGTTGGATGTCTGGCTTTTGAAAGCTGATTCTGGTTCTTAAATAGCTTTTCATAGAAAACAATCAAGAAACAAACTCCAGCCTCGGTTTGGCTCTAGAACCCGGGAAGGAGCTTGATTTTACTGGTAAAAGCTCTAATCATCAAATAAAACGAAGTCTTTTTTCCTGTTTTATCAGTAATCTGACTAAACTGAATAAATGTAAATGTTGCAGCATTAATATTAGGACATAAAGGCTCCACATTGTGCGTTGAGGGATCAGAGTCCTCTTGTGGACGAGGTTTACAGGTCGCTTACCGTACTTGATGCTGAAGAGGCTCTCCACTTGTCTCCGGAGCTGAAGGATCATTTCACCGATGTCCTCCACCAGACTCCCCGCTGAACAAGTCCAACAAATCACAATCAGAGGAAGTCATGACCGATTTAGGCTGCTTCCCACATCTGAAAATTAGCTCCACCCTTTTTATTCTGAGACATTTTCGCTGTGCTACCTGGATATGTCAAATCCACCGTTAAACTACCATTAAGTGTGGGAGAACGTAATAAATGGATGTAGGACAGCAGAGAGTTGAAAGTACAAGCCAAGAGTAAACATAACAAGGGCATCTGTCAGGTAAACTGGGTCAACCTTTGGATTCAGATACCAGTGTGACTCGCTGACAAGAATAAACCAGATTAACCCTTGAAAGGAGACCTACCATCAGTGGGTCTCCTGATGCTTTGAGAGGCTCCACTGGGAGACAAAGCTTCACCTGAAAGATGCAAAGGGAAAACCGTGAGCAAAATACAACTTCTTTAGCATCTTCAATGCAGAGAGGTCTTTGAAATTAGAGAAAGAAAGTTAATTCACAGACTCAGCACCCTAAAAGAGAATATATTTATCTGACAGCTAAGTTGATTTCTAACTGGTTTATAGGAGGAGATAAATGTAAGAGTTGCAAAATGGGATTAAAACTATTCAATTTAACAAATCAGCGTATTAGTAGAGATGTTACTTAGTGATGGACCAACTAAGTTTGAATTATTAGTTATTGCTCCATCTCTCTTTAAACTGTAACACAGAGGTCCAACTGCTGTCCAGATCTGAACCCAAATACAGTTTTAGGTAGATTTTGGAGACAAAAAGTTTTCTTTACATCTATGTTTTCTTTTGTTTACAGTAATCAATTTTTTACAGCACTGTACGGCAATCAATGTGATGGAGAGCAGGATTTCTGCTGCAGAGGAAAAACAAGGAAACAATAACTTAGCTTAGAGCTGAATTTCAGCAGGCCAGTCTTTAAAAACAGACGCTTTAGAGAGTGGACTGACTCCTGTTTCACAGTTAAAAACCTGCTTATTTCTTACAGTCAGAGACAGAATGTTAAATGTTCCTATAAAGTTAAAAATAAACCATTTGAGCCATTATACCAACTACAAACTGAACTGAGGGCTCAGAATACAAACAATTAAAAACCCAGTTTGAAGATCCTGATGGAAGTGAAAGAAGTAGATCAACCTACAAAAAGGAGCCCAACAGTAGAAACTTCTGCTTTATCGGTGGAAAAATACTTAATGATCACCAAAATGACTAAACATCTCAGTAAATATTTTAAATAAAAATCCATTTGTTTGTCCTTTTTATCCTTTAAGACAGGGGGAAAGAATAAAAAACTTTTAAAAAACACAAACCTAATATCATCTACATACAACAAAGGGAATTATGACCTAAATAAATCAGATCATCAACTGTAACCTGGGTTTCCCTACAAAGATATTTAGAAATAATAAAACTACATTCAACAGTTTTAGCACTTACCTTTATTTTTCTTCCTTTACTGGTAAATTGTGAAAGAAAAGAAAACTTAAAGAAAGAACAATCAAGTAAACCCAAAAAGTAATCAGCTCTATAAAGCAATGAAAGCCATGACCAAGATCAGTTTGAGTAGACTCCTGAATAATCGCCCATCTAAGCGTTAGTTTAGCTCTAAAACATGTTCAGGTTTATTCAGAAATGGGGATTCGGGGCGTGCTTGACGCCTTTGGCTGCAGATTCCTGCAGATTATGACTTTGAAGTTTCTGCAGGATTGTTGATCAACCAAAACTTTCCTCATTAAAGATTTCTTGGAATTTCATCCCACACATCCGATTTCTTATTATTGAACATATTTTTGTCAGATTTATATTGACGCACCCTAAAGTAGAACATGTAAACACCCCTGCTGAAATATCAGATTTATTTTAAATCTCTCCACGAACTCTGGCTTTAGGTAGAAATTGATGCAATGAGTCAATGTCAGGAAAACCCTACCAGGACATCTGAACTTAATTTCAGGTTCATCCAACTCACTGTAACTGATGGCCGGTGTAAACTAGAGCCGCAACTAACGATTATTTTGCTAATCGATTAATCTCTCGCCTATTTTTTCAATCAATTAATAATGGGATAGCAAAAGGTGCTAAATGGGAGATTTTTACAGAATTTGAACCAGGTGAAGCTGAAGGTAACCTTAAGCAGTTCTGGATAGAGCATATTTTTCATCCTAAACGCAAAATGTAGATAATTTTTGTACAGTTTTGCCCTAATTACTGCACTGAGTGATTGAGTCAGTATACTCCAGTCATTGATTATTTGATTACAAAATTATTGATTAATCGATTATCAATTAATCGATTAATCCGATTAATTGTTTCAACCCCAGTGTAAACTCAAGGACACTGAATATGAAATTAAATCAAAAGGTGTTAAAGTATTAGTTTCAGGGTGAGCAGCTGTTTGTTTTTTACAGCCGTTTGTTTTTTACCTTCAACGAATTTGGAAATATGTCATAATGAAGGTCTCACTTCCATGTCACAGAAACCTGGGTCTTCAGCAGGGGTGTGTACAAAGATCCTCTCTCTGTATGCAGACCTATTTTCTCTGCGAGTTACACCCTAATGAGCGTTATGTGGGCACTATAAAATACTAATAATAAAAACATCCCTGGAGGAGATCTGGAACCAGAGATGCGCTACTACAGCTGATAATCTAAAACCCCAGGGGTGCATCTACAGTAAGGGAGTGTACTCAAATGTTCTTGGAAATGCTACTCTACCTAAAGTTTCAGGAGAAGCCACTTGTAAGTGGAGGGCAGGGATTTGGGAGTATTGACGAACGTCTTCTTATGCAACATATAAAACTCCAAACCTGCAAAACGCACAATGCATCATTTCTGATCAGGCTGAGGTTTAATAGTGACACATGATTGAAACTCTAGGCACTAGGACTCAGTTCAAACACTTGCAGATGATGCATGGTGCTTTTTACAGATAAGAGCTAATCTTCTAAGGAGTGGGGGCTACGGGAGGTTGAATCGGGGATAGGACTATTTTTAGGGTTGGGGTTGAGGCCAGCTAGTGACTGAGGAGGTTTTAGTGAAAAAAGGAACAAAAATGTCTTGAAAATGTGGTTCCATACGTGCTTCGTTATGTTCTCTACAGAGGGCCAGAGGGTACGGAGGCTGTTGGGAGGAGCTGCACCATGAGGAGGTAGATTATATGGAGGAGTGAACTGATCAGGATGAGTCTACCTGAGTGGTTTTCCTTTGGGTGGTGGGGAGCTGGAGGAGCCGGAGGAGCAGGGGCTACAGAGAGAGCGACAGGCGAGGCCGTGGTTGGACACGGAGCAGCTGAAACCGGCTCGGCCGAAGACTCAACAGGCTCCTCCCCACCTGTGCCAGCATCTGTAAAAAAGAAAAAGAAAAATCCCAATTTTTTTATATTATTGCCCATATTTATATTTTATATTGATTAAACAAAAGCTGAAAAACTGTAATTCTGCCCAAAGACATTCATTATAATTCTTAACGTAGTATCTTCTTGTTGTCGGGGTATTTCCTCTTGTAAAAGTTGTGTTTAATCAACAAGACAAAAACTATGGTCAAATAAAGCATATTTGCAGAGGCACCATAAAGTTAATCTTATGTTGTTGGTTTAGTCCGCGGAGCTTCCTAGATGAATACCACCCAGTGTGAGGGCCTCCTTCTGTCCCTCCATCGTGCAATAAATAATTAAGGTTGTCCTAATGCCAAGAAAGAATGACGACGCTTGTTTCTTGTTTGACAAATAGAAAACAGCTTTCAGAAATTCCTAACTGTGTTTAGACAAATCTTCGTTCAAAGCAGAAATACCTAGCTGATGTGTGATCCGTATAAATATTTCAAAGTGTGAATTTGGGATGGTCCAGCGCAGTCCAGATTACTGAGAATAGTCATTTGAATTAGCACAGAATCAGTAGCTTTATTAGATTGTCTCATGGTGTTTACACTGGAGACCACAGAGGGGAAACCATTCCTATGACCTGGACATGCAAACAAGCATTAAAAACTGGATCTGACAAATATGTTTTTGTTGACATGGCGCCCCCTCAAGACCAGGCCGTCCTGGGCAGAAAGCCCTATTGTCACTATCAACAATCAGCCCGTGCTGACCAATTATTTGCCCTAATCCCCCAACTCCACAAATAATGTAAAGCCCTTAAATATAGTTGCTGCATTCTGAGACCTTTACTGATTGTTTAATAGCTAATTAATTTCTGATTCAACATCCTGGACCGATCGGATTTGCTTTAGCACGTCAACTAAAACAATGCTGTGTTGTCTTATGAAAAGGTCAGGTACTCACAAACATTACTAAATCTAAATAAAATAATTGGAAACATTAAAAGGACACAAAACGTGGTATCTAGACGAGCTACATTGTCTAACATCAGGACGGATGGATGGATCTGAAGTAATGACAGCACTGTTCTGGTCTGCAGTGGTGAAGATGTACTGGTCTATTCTCATTCCACCTCACTACTATGGTAATTGGATATGCATCATGACTGAAAGGAGGTACTGGTTTCTCCATAGGATGTTCAGGCTTAGCCACATTGGGTGGTTTTCTGGACACTCTGGACAGATTTCTGAAGTTCATCCGGCCTTTGCATGAATCTGGGATGTAATAGCTTACTGTATATTATTCAACTTCTTTCAGTTCCTTTTGGAGTGCATCTGGAACATCGGAAGCACAGTTTTTATCCTGTACCACGGCCCATCCATTTTCTATAATCGCCTAATCCTGTGCAGGGTCACAGGGGTCTGGAGCCAATCCCAGCAGTCAGCAGGAGGCGGGATAAACCCTGGACAACTCACCACTCACACCTAAGGTCAGTTTTCCAATCAACCTAAAATACATGTTTTTGGACTGAGGGAGGACACCGAAGCACCCACAGAAAACAAAGGCATATCCCAAGAGAACACGCAGACTCTGCACAGAAGAGTTCCAGCTCAGATTTGAACCAATAACCTTCATGACCGTGCAGCTGTACACCAAAGCCATGCGACTTCCTGGCATGTTGAACGTATTCAGTTTTGGTATACAGCACACGGAATACGCCAGAGCAATCTGACGTAAAATCTATCTGGCTTAACGAAGACAATTAAAAGTATTCGAGAAATGATTAACAGAGATTTATATCAGTAAGGAAACAGGCACACATTTATTTACAGTTGTTCTTCCAAATGATTCATAGAATAGTAGGGAAACGCATAGCTTTTATGGCGTCAATTAATGAGAGAAATAACTCACAGAAAATTATATTATTCTTGCAAAACGTGGGAAATGCTGCAGGCCTTTTATACAAAAATTAAATAAAACATAAAATACCTTCAGTATTTAATTTTCATCACAAGCTCCTCTGAAAGAGGAGGAACTTCCTGTTCAAGCAAACTCCGACCTGCGTTGTAAAGTTTTTGTTGATTCAAATCAAAAGTCTGACAGCAGAAAGTTCTCACTTACCTAAAGATGACAAATCAATTCACCAAATGCAATGCTATCGTTTTAATTTCCAACCAATAGCCTGTCTGGAAAAGACAGCAACTATTTGTGGAGCTGTGATGAAGGAGGTAGACAGGAGTATGGTCTATGTACACTGCTCAAAAAAATAAAGGGAACACTTAAACAACACAAAATAACTCCAAGTAAATCAAACTTCTGTGAATAAAACTCCCCCATTTGGGGAATCAACCTGATTTAAAAATCATTTTCACATGCTGTTGTGTAAATGGAAAAAGACAACGGGGGGGAAATTTTTGGCGATTAGCAAGACACACTGAAAAAGGGGGAGGGGTTCTGACCACTTCTCATACCTATGCTTTCTGCGATTTTTTTGGTCACTTTTGAATGTTGGTGGGCTTTCCAAAACTCTAGTACATAACGGACTCTACCCCACACAATGGCTCGGGTAGTGCAGCTTTCCGGATGGAAACATCAATGCAGCTGTGGCAAAAGGTTTGCTGTGTCTGTCAGCGTAGTGTCCAGGCCTGGGGGCGTCCCGGGAGACAGGCAGTACACCGGAGACGTGGGGGGTCGTAGAGAGCAACACCCAGCAGCAGACCGTCCCTCCCCTTGTGAAAGGAGAACAGGAGGACACTCCAGGCCCTGAAAAATGCCCTCCAGCAGGCCACAAATATGCATTTTTCCCTGCAAAAAATGGTTAGAAACCGACTCCATACCCCAACACCGGCAGGCCCTTTGGCTTTGCCAAAAGCACCGGGGATTGGAAAATTCCACTGGCCCCCTGTGCCTCTCACAGATGAAAGCAGGTTCACACTGAGCACTGTGACAGACGTGACAAGTCGGGAGACCCGTGGGGGAAGATCTGCTCCCTGCAACACCCTTCAGCATGACTGGTTTGGCAGTGGGTCAGTAATGGTGCGGGGTGGCATTTCTTGGGGGGCCGCACGGTCCTCCATGTGCTCGCCAGAGGTAGCCTGACTGCCATTGGTACCGAGATGAAATCCTCAACCCCTTGTGAGACCCTATGCTGGTTGCGGTTGGCCGGGGGTTTCCTCCTAATGCAGGACATTGCTGGACCTCATGTGCTGGAGTGTGTCAGCAGTTCCTGCAAGATGAAGACACTGAAGCTATGGGCTGGCCCGCCTGTTCCCCAGACCTGAATCTGATTGAGCACATCTGGGGCCATGTCTCGCTCCATCCACCAAAATCACTTTGCACCACAGACTGTCCAGGAGTTGGTGGATCTTTAGTCCCGGTCTGGGAGGAGATCCCTCATGAGACCCTCCGCCGTCTCATCAGGAGCATGCCCCGGCGTTGTAGGGAGGTCATACAGGGCCTGGAGGCCACACAAATACTGAGCCTCCATTTTGACTTGTTTTTTAAGGACGTTTCATCAAAGTTGGTTCACCTGTAGTGTGTTTTACCACTTTAAAATTTTTGTGTGCTGCAAATCCAGGCCTCCATTGGTTTAAAAATTTGATTTCCATTGATGATTTTTGTGTGATTTTGTTGTCAGCACATTCAACTTTGTACAGAACAAAGTATTCAATGAGAATATTTCATTCATTCAGATCTAGAATGTGTTATTTGAGTATTCCCTTTATTTTTTTGAGCAGTGTAGAAGTCATCCTTTACAGAGTAACCTGTGGCAGGTAGTTCTGAAGTGAAATCATCTTAGCTCACTTACCAGGCACTGTAAACTGAATGATTTCCCCATCTGGAGGCTCTGTTTTAATCCTTCTCAGAGGAACTCCATCTCCTGAAGGACCTGCGTGATTCAACAGTTCGATCAATATTCAGTCGTCGTCGGGGAGTTTAATGATTTTGTGATAAAAGATCTAAAAAGAAAGCATTCCTTTAACTGGCAGCATTTTTCGAACTTTGTTGATTACTTTAAATAGTATTAAAAAGAGTTGTTCTTATTAAGCCAGTACCTGCTTCAGAGTCAGCCTGGGGACTCACACAAGCGCTTGTTGATCTATGAGAAAGTAGAGAAGAAACTGTGTCAGTATTTATTCTACAATAACTAAAGTCGGAGGCGAAATTGAAGAAGTAGTTCAGCAAATGATTCTGCAACTTGCTGAACCTTTAGCAGCATGTCCTCTCTGTGTTGGTTATCTGACTTTATAAATATGTCGCATCGTGGTGGAGGAATTATGCCCCACTCGTCTTTGCAAAGTCGCTGCAGTTTATTGAGGTTTGCAGACATTTGTTTCTGCACAGCTTTCCAAAGGCCCCATTACAAGGTTTCTCTCAGGTTGAGGTGTGGGCTTTGAGACTTTTCCTTTTCAGCCATTCTGTTGTAGATTTGCTGCTGTGTTTTGGATGACTGACCTGTTGATGATCCGGTTTGGGCCAAACGTCAGCTGTCTGACAGATAACCTCACATTTTAACTGTAGAATAATATTGGCATAAAGAGGAGTTCATGGTCAACTCAATGACAGCAAGGTGCCCAGGTGCTGTAGCCCAGACCATCAACCCTCCCCCACCGGGCTTGACAGCTGGTATGAGGTGCCTATAGACTGTGTAACAAGGCCAAACATATTTAACATTCGTAAAGGGAAAAGCTTCCAAATAAGCCGTACTTGTTCAGTCCTGCGGTCTACAGAGCCTAAAGTGAAGCTTCTTTGAGCATTGCATGGTCTGATCTTGAGCTGAATTTGCTGTGATGTCCACTCCTTGGAATATGCGCCGATGACCAAAATCTCCAGAAAATTTCCAGAATCTTTCTAACACAAATAATGATTCTAGATCATGTTGAACGGGCCTACTAACCCCATGTTTCCCAACCGTTCTTCCTAGGAGCCCTTCTTATTCACAGACCAAAAAGCTGTGCCCCAAATACTGCTGAGCTTGAATGCATACTGGTGCTGTACTGAATGAGAGGATATCCACAGTGCGCCACTTATGTTTGGGAGACTTAGTGTAACTGCAGTAAAACGAGATTTAATGTCCTGAATGGAACTGCCAAGAATGGATACGTCCTCTGTAAATGTTGCACCAGGACACACCCATGAATCACCCATCCGAACCCATACCAGACCCTGGCTTTGTAACCCACACTCTTGCTTTCCCGGAATCTGTGCTACCTGATCCGATTCTGGTTCTGAACACCGGCCCGTTTATGTCCCCTAACTCCTCCTGTTGCAGGAGCCTGCAGCGATCTGAGGACAGAGATCTCTGCCCATCGACCTAGAGTGTAATTAGAAACAGAACAACATTACCCTCCGATTGTTTCCAAGTGGTTATGGTTTAAATGGTTTAAAAGCCACAGACTGGATTCAAAACTGTGACCCATGACTGGGAGAGAAGGGAAAAAGGAGAGCTCTGAAAGAAAGAACAGTAAACTAACTAAAGACACAAGTTTTGACAATTTTTTAGGTGTTAAGCTCTGAACACCATAAAAATCATTTCTAACTCAGAAGAATAATCCACCAACCTTTCATAATTAAAGTCTGTCAGATGTGGTTGGTAGGAAGAATAACCACACACACAAACACATGGAGCAGCTGCTGCTGCAGAAAACCCTCAGCTCCATTTAAACTTAAAATCTCTGAATGATAAATAATTGTATTCCATCGCTTCTCTGATATATTGATGAAGTCTTTCTACACTGGCATTGTGTTAAAAACCATCTGTATGTCTCAGAGCAACAAACGGCCCAAAACTCATGCTTTTGCAGAGGTCAGTCCTGCTGCTGATGGATTAAACAGCTTTTATTAGCTGCAAGGTCCATCGAGCAGACGATGACAGTGTAATATGTTGTGTCCTTGTTGAAGTTGCATTGTCACCGTACCCATGGTTATCATAACTTCTGTGAGTACCTAGATAGTAGGACCAGTCACCTCATTAACGCTACAAGCCATTGTGTTGCATAGTGCGTCTCTGTGAGCTGAGAGCCAACCTGCTGCTGTGAGCATTGCTGAGTAGCTCGGCTCCGGTGGGAGGATTGCCCAGACAGTCGGAGAAGCCGTCTTCAGGCGTGTAGCCCGGGTCAAACTTGCCCTCCTCCCTGGCAATCTTGCCTGCAGCTTTAACAAACGACACAGAGGATAAACAAACAAAGCGTCCTGTTAGCAGAGCATGTTTGGGGAGTCAATGTATAAATAAAAACTTGACAGTATTTTTTTTGCTCTCTGCTTACTTTGATTAATTGTAAAGACACTGACAAGTATTCAATATTTAACGCCTGGCTTGATTTCATCACGGACAGAAAGCTGCCAAAACCGGTGCAGAAGGCCAGACTTTATCGTAAAATCAAAAGTGACTCAACAAATAAATGATTTAATTTATCAGACTTGCAAACCCTAAATTCAGGCAGTATAATAAAACAATACTGCAATAAATCTAACATTTATTAAGTTTTTAAATTAATTTCATTTTTTCTTCATTATCAGTCATGACGAACAAAAGAAATTAATACAAAAGCCAAAAGGTTTTAGTAATTGTTCTGTAGAAACTTTGCAATCCTGGAAATAATTTGCCCCTATTTTCAGCTGCAATTAGCAACACTAATTTTAAGAAGTCATGGAGACAGATTAGCAGTGTTTCAGTAATGAGGACCCAAATAACAGCTCGTTGATTTCAGGGAAAATTGCATTAAAACAGAAACAGAATTAATTACAGCCTTACCAGTAAAAATCCTCTCATCAAACATTCTGCAACAGGAAAACAAAAACAGGCCGTTAGTCACTGAGTTCAGACTGCTTCAGCTCTCAGGACAAAACAAATAAAATAAAACATTCTGATGCAAATGCATTAGATGGGAAGGAGCATGACAGGCTCTTTAAGCACATTAGCAGCTGTTTAAACGATCAGTCTCACCAAAAACAATCACCTTCTTTTATTACAGCTGAAACAACCTGATTATTATAGCTGTCTGGATGTAAAATATACTCTTAAATCTCTCTGCCACATGCTGCTCTTCTCCCCTCTTGGTGTGATTATAATTAACTTCAAGGCAGGTATTTCTGTGACTCATGTTTATTTACACCTGTTTGCAAATATTCCAGAGCAGATTTAATGACGCTGTGTTTATTTTACTTATCTATGATTATTTTGCCAGCTGTCTTATTAAAGCCGAATGACACAGATGTTGAACTTTGTGGCATCAAGAAAATGACAAAGAAACAATTAAAAGGTTTCATTCTGAGGCAAAATGGTTCAGTAAGACATTTAAAAAGCAGGATTCTTCCTGTAGAACATTAACATAGCAGCAAGGAGAAATCCATCCATCCATATGTCCATCTCTCCGTTCTTCTGTCCATCCATATATCCATCCAGCCGTCCATTCGTCCATCCATCCATCCATCCATCCATCCATCCACGTGTGAACAGGCAGCTGTGGCGTTCATGTGTGAAAAGGGCTCCAATGTGGTTTTATTATTACAAGTCAGGAAGGATTTAAGTTAAAACATTAAACTAAAACTGAGTGAGTAATTCATGCGTTACCATGCAGATCTGTGGCATTAAATAAGAATAAAACTTTGGTTTTAAGTTTAGTGAGCCATCTCTTTAAGCTCACAGTCCATTTGTTTTGGCAAAAACACACACCAGGGCTTGCATCTGAAACATTTCACAGAGGGAGACAATGGGAATGTAATTTAATAGTGAATTAATCACATTTTCAATCTTTGCTAATTATATAAACACTAATGAGCTGCCTGCAGGATCGGTAAAAAGATGCGTTATCTCAAACAAGGCATGGTGGCTCATTTAAATTAGCTTGAACAAATGGAAGGAAGAACAGCCATTAGCGCAGCGTGCTGCTGAGTCGCAGTCGCTCGGGACAGACATGATTCAGCAGTCAGTGGGACAGAGAGTGCTGAAGGAAGCAGGCATTCACTGGACGGATGACTAAGGCTGGGAGATTCGTTTTACCCAATGCTAACAGTTTACAAGTATACATAAAGTGGCTGGGATCTATGCATGTTTCTTGGATGAAGCTGTCATGAAGGCATGAATGAATGTTTCCTTTAAAAAATCTGCTGATTACCGTTTGATGATAAATCGTATTCCGTGGCGTTCGTCCAGGATGCGTTTGAGTTTGGGTACTCCGTACGTGCACGGCCTCTTGAAGGGGATTTGATCTGGGATGCCGATGATCTCCACGGCTCCTGGATCGCAGGCGATTTTGCGGTAGGGAACAGGCACCATGTGATCGAGACCAAGGGCCTCCGCTGGAGAAAGAACCAAATTAAGTTTAGTGCTCTACCTCTGCTCAAATGTTTGTTTTAGGGCTGCATGATGTGTATTTACACAACACTGCAATTTTACTGACGTCGATCAAACTCTCCAGTGCCCTTACTTAAAAATTGGGACCAGCACCCTGATCTTTCACTCCACAGGTGTTGTCCAAGATCTTCATGCAACATTGCAGAGGCGCATCAACCATGACAAACCAACAACTTTCTGAGCCATCAGAGTCTTGTCCCTTTCTGATTTGGTGACGTCGGCAATGGGTAGCTATTGACCTGCCTTCACCAGACTTCGTGACTGGATTAAATCAATACTATTACATAGAAACTCATCCAATCAGGACAGGACTATACTACAGTAAATCCAGATTCTATAAAGCATAGCTTGCCATCTGTTATAACTATTTTTCACTCCCTGATCTAAGATGGTTTAGAAGGCAGAAAAGCTGTGAAATGGTTCTTTTTTAATCGTTCAACGCACTTGCCAGAATCTCACAAAACAATTCATGAAATGGAGAAAAAGTGATGGAACATGCTAAACCACAGATAAAAGACACCACTTAAAACTCCTAAAGTTTTTAGAGAGTCAGATTTTTGCCTTCTAGGTCACAGTCTGGAAACTCAAACGCTCTACAAACATTTTTCTTCATTTTCTGGATCTGAAAACAATTGTCAAACTTTTCTTGTTTTACTGAAAGATCAGGGGAGATGATCAAATAAAGCACTAAACCCCAAACCATCAACAAAAATTGCATCCACAGGCTCACAAAAGAAACTAACTGCATAATATCTGCGATACTAATGACCACTTCTTCTCGAACTGCAAGAAACGGTTTCTTACCATATCGACTGTTGAAGAGGATCTGAACACACTCCCTCAAAGTGTTGATGTCTTCAGTTTCCCGAATAAATGAGTCCCATTTCTCTGCAGGAGAAGAAAATCCTCTCAATGCTCTACATACAACATCGTGGTTATTTGATGGTTGCTGTTAATTAAACCTTCAGAAGGGGTTTATTATCCCAGAAAGTCAAAGAAAAACCTGGTATTAATCTTTTCCTCTCTCCTAATGCCAACTTGGTAAAACAGAGCAATCTTCTTAAAGGATCACTGCTGGTAGTTTAGTAACTGAACACAGGTCCACGATGGTCTCCATGAACAATACATGGCAACTCTACATGTCTGTCTGTAAATCCAGTCAAATACATGAGATTTTTTTCACCAGCATAAATCCACTCCTCATCGTGATCACAGAGGTCATCTATTATCTAAAGCATAGGCAACTGGCATAAAATTGCTTAACTGTCACTTTCTTTATTTCTTAAAACTGACCAATATGAACTGCAACCAGAGTGCTAAGAAATGTGCAAGCTGTAATTTAAGCCTGTGGAAAAAGCTGTGAAGCACATCTCCAGTACAGGTTTTTAGTTTATGCCCTCTTCCACCAACATTTGGTCCTTTTTGTCCTGCAGATTTTCAGAGATTGACAGCACTGGGTCACATCTGAAGATGCTTAATGGAGAATAAGACACAGTGTGTTTCTGATTAAAGAAAATGTAGACTATTTATTTTTTACGCAGGACTTTTTGACATATCCTTACAAAATCCTTGACAGCCCAGCTTATCAGGTCATCAAATTATGAAATGTTAAAGTTTGACATGCAGTGTAAATGTTACTTCACTATGACATTGTTCTTCATGTGCCATTGAAACAGAAGGTAGATGCACCATATTATGAAGAGGGTCTGAGGCGAGTCTGGGGAGAAAGAATGTATGGAGACGTGGAAATCGCCTAATGCCCACTGTTAAATACGGTGGTGGATCTATGATGCTGTGACCCTGGGAACATTGTCAGAGCACGTGGCATCATGAAATCTTAAAAATAGCAGAATATTTTACAATAACATCTGGTGGCCTCTGCCAGGAAACTGAAAATGGGTCATCACTGGGTTCTTCAGAAGGATGATCCAAAAACAGATGGCCAAATCAACTCAGAAATGCTTGTTCTGACATAAAACCAGCCTTCTCCTCTGTCTTCAGATCCAGGACTTTACATGATCTCGAAAGATTATATAAAGAGGAGCCTCTTTGTATGCTCCAACTTTGTAAGATGGTATAGGAGAAGTCCAAGTACTGATCTATTGGCAAAAGGGAGCTGTAAAAAGTATCGAAACCAGACAGAATGGAACCAGTGATTTTGTCACAGCAGTTATCTCTCAGCAGGATTTTTCTGCACTGAATCAGTGCACTCAAAATAAACCTTGTTTAGTGGAAATCCAGGAGAAAAATGATGATAACTATGTAATACTGCATGCCATAAATCAGCATGCCTTCCCAGAAATACTCAATCAGAAACATGTGTGGTGCATTTACTTCAACACAAAGCAATCGCTTCTTAACAATCGTTCATTCATTCATCTTCTATACCGCTTATTCCATAGTGGGTCATGGGACACAATCAATTAAGACTAACCTGATTTTTCATGCACGATAGAGAAGAGCAGCCTCTTTGAGATGTGAATACCAGGAGGACTCTGACCCTGCTCAGCAGGTAGTCTTGTTGGCTCATCTAAAAGTGCAAGGCAAATGAAATAGATTCAGCTCAATTCATTTAAGGCAGTAATGTTAATTTAGCACGCACATATTCAGCATTCCAACTTTCATTTTCTTAATTACCTTCATTATAACTCTAGAAGTGCACTACTCTGCACTAATAGGAAGTATTAAGGCTGTTTTATTGGCTGTTGAGCATTGCTTTCCAGCATCTCAGACACAAACGTCAAACTGAGGGTATAAACATCTTTGGGCTACAAGTACAACTAAAAAAGAAGACTGCATTTGGCACGTTGGCTTAGTTATCACTATTTACATTGCACAGTTTAAACCCCAAACTAACCAGTGTTGGCACTGTCCTTCCCAGAGGAGCCCTTATCTGTCCAGTTGGCCAGCCTGTCCTTGCCCAGGTTGAGGAGAGGTGCAGGTTTGAAGTCCAGCTTGCTGTCAGGGTGGGGTTTGGAGGACATGGGCATCCCGTACAGGAAGTTTGACAGAACAGAGTTGCTGGAGGTGGCAGGACTTGGTGAGGTGACAGCCTGGCAGATTGTTTTTCCTGCATTATGGCTGCTCTGTGTCACGATGGCGGTGGAGGGGTTGTTATTCACCTCCGTGCTTGGCTTGGCTTCTCTGGACAAATCCTCTGCTTGCCTGCAAAAAAAGTCAAAAATCACAGCTGTTACTAAGGGAATTTGTAGGTTAGCCTGTATTTAATACCTGTGTTTTATCTCCCTGCATCTGTTTCTGTGCAACACCGCAGTTTCTCTGCAAGTATTTTCAGATCATTAAATTTAACTCTATTGTACAGCGGTAGAAACAGGAAAACCCCAATTTGTAGTGAGCTGAGCATATGACAGCTCATCTCATTATACATAGAAGGTGAAAACCAGCTCCACACACAACAGAAACCTGAACAGCCAGAAATCTTCATACCCCATACATCTGTTCCCACATTGCAACGACAAACTTTTATGTATTTTATGCTCTTAAATGCTCCCAGCATTCCACTCCCATACATATTATTATTGGCTAGGGGGGACCCATAGGCTTACAAGCACCTTAGCTGCAGTGTAGAGGGAAAGCAATGGCAGACAGGGGAGAAGAGGAGCCGAATGGGGACGAAAATAACGCACAACTTGTGCCTAAAAAGAATAGCACGTCTGAAATATGGGACTACTTTGGCTTTAGAAGAGAAGACGTAGCACAGACCCAGGTTCTGTGCAAGTCATGTTGAAAAATAGTGGCTACGTCGAGAGGAAACACGATTAATCTACAGTCACATGGAGCACAACCACAAGGCGCTATTCGAAGTATTCAAGTCTAATACTCTTAAAACTACCAAGGCGAAGGCAAGTTGTAAAAAGGCAAATCCACAGGCAACTATTAATGACAGTTTTGCGAGTGTCAAGCTATTACTGCAGCTGTTACACGTTATGCGGCCAATGCATGCTACCACTTAGTGCCGTGGAAAAAGGTACGTCTTTGGATCTTATGAAGGAAGTGGACCGCAGATACAAAGTGCCATCGCGAACTTCCTTCTCCCAAGTTGCCATTCCACAGATGTATGACGCATGCGTAGCGACTGTACAGACTGAACTGAGTCAAGTGGATTTTTACGCCAGCAACACAGACCTCGGGTCCAGTCGCACAACTGAACCCTGTATGAGCTTTACTGTTCATTTTCTCAACAAAGACTTCAAACTAACAACACTGTGTCCAGAAGTTGCATATTTCCCCGAATCCCACAGAGGGAAAATATAGCCAGCGCTCTGCGGGATGTTTTGGCAAACTGGGGCTTGGAAGAAGAGAAACAAGTGGCTATTAAAACAGACAACGGCACCAATGTAGTAAAAGCTACAGAACTCAACAAATGGGCCAGACTACAGTGCTTTGGCCACTGGTGAGTATTTTTTTCAATCAAAGATGCCCAATTTTAACATAAGATTTGTACATTTAATATATTACATTACATTATATTGCCTACAGCTATTAACATATACAACAACTCGTTGAAAAACATTTACTTTCCCTTTGGGATAAATAAAGTATTTTTGAACTGAATTAGTTTCATTGTATTTCACTGTCAGTTGAAATTGAGACTTAAATTTGAAAATACCATGTTATTTCAGCCCAAACTAAATCTACTCTTATTTTTTTGTTTTTTCCCCTTCTACAGAAAATGCTGTTAAAGGTGACAGGCTCATTTCGTGAACTGTGGGACTTTGCAAGAAGTTAGCGGGGCATTTTTCACACAGCTGGACGGGGAAAACTGCACTGAGAAAGGCCCAGCGAGAACACCGCCTCCCAATGCATGCACTCATCACAGAACGTCAGACTAGATGGGGATGCAGACAAAGTGTGATTCAAAGAGTTCTTGAGCAGCAGAAGGCCATATGTGATGTTTTGTCAACAGACCAGAAGTCAAGACATTTAGTCCCCACTTGGCAAGACCTAGATGTCCTGGAGTCTCTGCTCTGTTCTCTCAAACCCCCAGTGGGTCGTGGCAGATGGCCGCTCACACTGAGCCTGGTTCTGGTTCTGCTGGAGGTTTCTTCCTGTTTAAAGGGAGTTTTTCCTCTCCACTGTCGCTACATGCATGCTCAGTATGAGGGATTGCTGCAAAGTCAACGCCAGTGACTGTCCACTGTCTCTACATGCTCATCCGGGAGGAGTGAATGCTGCAAGTCACTGACTGGATGCAATCTGCTGGGTTTCCTTAGATAGAAAAACTTTTTATCCAATTTGAATAAATAACTGAATCTGACTGTTTGATAGTTAGGATTAATTGTAATGTATGTACCTGGGTTTTGTGAAGTGCCTTGAGACAACATGTGTTGTGAATTGGCGCTATATAAATAAACTGAATTGAATTAACCAGGCCCTTCAGCCTCATCAGGAGTTCACAGATGCCCTTTCTGCTGAAAAATGTGTGACTGTTTCATATGTGAAACCACTACTTTACTTGATGAATGCTTCCCTTTTGCTGCAAAGGACAAAGACAGTGACTTAACAAACTGCATTAAGAAAAAGATCCTAGAATACATGACCACAATATGACGACCCAGTGACTCAAGAACTCTTTGACATGACCTGCCATGTGGACCCCAGATTCAAAGCTGGCTACATCAGTAGTGACAAGGTGCTCGACTTCGAACTCCAAAATTGTAGCACTTCTCCCAAAGGTAAATGTTTATTTGTGATAATGTAAATAAAACAAACACAAAACAACTTTTTAATTACACATTTTTACCCCATCTTCTAGGCACACAATCCTAGGAGTCAAGATGACAGGGTGGAACCCCCAGGAAGGGCAGAAAATCCTTAGCCAGTTTCTTCAAAACCTCTCCAGCTCCAGCATCTATGGTACCATCACACTCTGTAGAGGCCGAGCTCAACAGCTACCTGGTGTCTCCCACCACAGACGCTGAGGAGAACCCGCTCTCGTGGTGGCAGCTCCATCAGCTCAACTTTCCACACTTGAGCAAACTCCCCAGAAAGTACCACTGCATACCCGCAAGTAGCTCACCCTCAGAAAGACTTTTTAGTGCCTCGGGTAACGTAGTTACATGCCAGCGTGTTGTTTGAACCAACCAAAGTGAATATGCTAGCTTTCCAGGCAAAAAAACTGAACTAGTGCCAGGATTCAGGGTTACTTTTTACACATTGTTAAAATATCATTGAAAGCACTTTGTTTATAAGATTTCTTATTTTATTTACTTTTTACAGAAAACAAGGCATCCTAAAGCACTTGGTTCAATAGGTTTACATTACTGTTAACACTGAAAAGACAAGCTTTAAAACTAAGTTAAGCTAAAGCTTAACTTAGTTTTAACTATGCGTCTTTATTTTTGTTAAGTGTACAGAAAACCTGACATGTTAAAGCTCCTGGTTTGAGATTGCTTTACAATTTCATGGTTAAGCATGAAATAAAATAATTGTTTAGGAGATATGTTGTGATTTTTTTGTTTAAGCAGCATCGTAGGGAAACACTTATGTGTAAATGTTTGCTCCCCATAATGGTTTAGCATGAATTATAGTAAATCCAGAATACATATAGGCTTCTTACTTTGCCTCATAAATAATGTTTTACTTTTATTAGATATTAAAAATATAATTCTTTAATTTTATGTTAAATATTGCAATAATATCAATATCGTAATATTCGGCACCTATATCGCATATTTTCCCAATATCGCCCAGCCCTAGAATGAAACTGAGAAGTTTTAAAGCAGGATTAGGTTCTAAAACAAGAACCCAAACTCTGAACATCTCACATCAACCCATCATCTGAAAACATGTTGGACCAACTGCAGACCTACCAAGGCATGACCGTCCATCTAATCTGACAGACTGGACAAGGACAGCATTAATCAGAGAAGCAACCAGGAGGCCCCTGGTAACTCTGGAGGAGCTGTAGAGATTCACTGCTAAGCTTGGAAAATCAGTTGACAGAACATGGCCTCCATACATCTGTCTTCTATTGAATAGTACGAATGAGAAAGCAATAAGACGTCACATTTGGCATGTTTGCTGCCATCTGTGGAAGAAGATGTTCTGGTCAGATGAGACCGAAATGAAAGTTCTTGTCCTACATCATAAACAGCATGTATGGCGGAAAACTGAGACGCCACGTCACTCTAGAGACACCATCCAACACCATCATGAGTAAATGAAAAACTCAAGGTGTATAAAACATTGTTGCAAGAAGCTGTATCTTGAAAGCGGCTTGATTTTTGCAAATGATTATGACCTCACTGGACCCAAACAAACAAATAGAAATTGTAGTTTCTGTTCTTATGACACATCCTGGACCAGGATTTGTAAAATCCTCTTTCCTAGTATTAGACCTCTGCTGCAGCTGATAATCCTTTAAATTACTGGATCTATTTTTCAAACTTCTGTCACCATAATGGTTGTTTGACTATTTAAAGACTACTTCTATTTCCTAAAATTCTTGTACAGTAAAAAGATACATTCCTGCTTCCATTCTAACAGCGTACTTAAACACCATTAAATATTACCAAATGTGTGCTGCAGACACTAAAAATGTAATGTGAGTGGGAGTTTTTTCCAAAGTGACTCTAAATCCTGACCACTCAGGATGAATACCCTGCTGCCTGTCTGCCAAAGCATCTATCTGCTCCCAGCGACACACGAGTATTCATTTCCGCAAACCATTAGAGGCTGAAATGAGTAATCTGATGTGAAGAAGCTGCTTTCCTCATGTGATGCAAGCTTTTAAACAACAATCTGTTCCTCAGAACAGCTGCTTCTGACTGAGTTATTTCACTCTACAGACTCACCTCTTCACTGTGAAGTGGATGCGGTGGCTGTGCTCCAGGATCTTCATCAGTGTCTTGGTGTCGTACTCTGAGGGTTTCTTCAGGGTGACTCCCTCAGGCAAACCGTGGGCCACAACACACCCGGGGTCCTTCTGGATCCACTCGTAAGGCACAGGGACCAGGCTGCTTTTACCCAAAGCCTCACCTGTATGTCACATGAGGCGGTGTGAGCTGGTTCAAAGACCTAGATCAAACCCTGCTCTTCAACAACGTATAAAACTCTTACTGTAGAGCACAGTGAAGACTTCCTCCACCATCTTCCTCAGAACAAATATGTTAGACTGGGGGTCTGATGGGGTTCGTTGCTTCCCATGCTCTCCATCTTTACTCAGTTTGCTGAGCTCACCTTCCTGCTCTTTGGTATGGGCATTTACTGTGTTCAGACTCTGCAGACATTGTGTTCCTGAAGCCAGAGAAAAAAGAGAAGATGTAAATAAATACTAAAAACAGCTAACAGAGTTGTCTGTCAGAGGCGTACATAAACTCATTAAATGCATGATGATTTGGAGTTTTTACTGATTTATCTTTAACTTCTTTTTTAGTGGTGAACTCAATTAACCTTAAATCAAAGAACTGGATGCACACATTTTTCACTCTGGATTTTCTTACATCCTTACTAATATTTACTTAAAAGTATATCAGCTAATTGCAATTCAAACACACATCTTTTTGTAGCCATTCACATATTTGGCTGGATCTTTGACCTTTTTCTTCAGAGTTCTGTACAAGTTTCTACCACCAACCTGTAGATCTGAGGTGAAGTTGATGTTTTTGGAGGTAGTTCTTCTTCATTATGCTATGCACCTTTTGGCAAGAATCAGTAACACATACAGTGAAGCAGGCCCACAGTATGATGCTACCATCGCCATACTTGACTACACCTTGACTCCTTCACACATACTTCATGTCATTGTTGACAGATAACTTGATCTTTGTTTCTTGATGGTTTAATTTTGGCGCTGGTGCTTCTTTCGTGGTTGGACAACTGACTTCCAGTGACTTCCACTTGCAATGACTTTGTGTGGCCCGCTAGAATGGTACAGATTTGGCTGATCAGCACAGGTGGTTGACAGTCAGTCATTTTCTACCACTTCTTCCATAGTGGGTGGGGGGAAGCTGGTGCCTATCTCCAGCAGTCTAAGGGTGGGAGGCTGGGTACACACTGTCGCCAATCCATCGCAGGGCAACACAGAGACACATAGGACAAACAACCATGCACACACTCATTCACACCTAAGGGCCAATTAACCTAACAGGCATGTCTGAGGGAGGAAGCAGGAGTACCCGGTGAGAACCCACGCATACATGCAAGCCCCATGCAGAGAGACCCCCGGCCAGGAGTCGAACCCAGGATCTGCCTGCTGCAAGGCAACAGTGCTACCAACTGCGCACCATGCAGCCTACGCTAATGGACACGTTTTCAAAAATGTTTCACTGACAAATTGAACTCTTCTGAAAATGAAAAATGTTAAAAAAAAGTATTTGCTTTTATTAACCACACCCTCTGCATTTATTTTGATTTCATATGTTTCAACAAACATCCAGAGGCTTTTACTCGAAAGCTGACGGACGAAACAATATACTAAAGTTGGCTAAATATAGCAAGCATTTTAGAGGAAACAGTGACCCATATTCTGTTTATGCTGCTGAGTCAATTATTTTTCTAGACCAACTAAAATGAAAACTTTTCTTTGGTACTGTATGCTTTTCTTTTAACAAGGCAAATGTGTGAGACCCTTTTTATGTTTTGGATCTACAATGATTTTCAGACCCCTTTTCTCCAAGACAACTACTGCACTTTGTTTCATTAAAATAAAAGTTAGAAAAATCATGATAACATTATTATATATATTAATATTATTAGTATAAAAACGATCAGACTTTTGGGGCCTGGAAGTAGTTTCAAATTGGCGATTTTGGCCCGCGTGGCAAAAAATCTGAACACCACTGCTGTAAAATGTTACTTTTGATTACAGCTTTTGTTTAAGCCCATCAAGAGTCACTAACTGTCAAATGAAGGCATCACAACTGCATCTGAATGCAGAAACACTTTGACCTTTTAGGTATCAGAGTGAATCTAACATGGCAGAAATCCACTTTTGTCTTGGCACTGAAGAAAATAAATCTCCCGTTCATGAAAGTGAAAAGTTTTAATGAAATCTCAACCATCCCATTGTGGCGAGGCCCTACTACCTACAAGAACTGCTTTTCTCCAGGTCCCTTCCAGATGTACTCCCAGAAGTCGACATTTCCAGCAACATTCCAGTTTTTGCTCTAAACACCCTGGACGTCTGCTCACGTAGATTTCTTAAAGCGTTTTTCTGCTTGTGCCCAACCTGGTTCTAGAAGTGATCCAAAGTGGAACCCTGCTGTTCTCAGAGGTTACGTGAAACACGTGACAGAACAGCCATCAGTTCTAGTGTGGATGTTCTGTTGCTGAAAGCTAAAAGATCGGGATCAGTTCCAAGTCTAGGTTTCAAAGTAGCGAGCTTACCGAAGATTTCTTTAAGCTTTGGAGAGACTGACAAATTCATGATAAAATGATGTCCTTTCAGCTTGAGATAATCTTATAAGCTCTTGGTAATTCTTAGATTTTAATCAGTTTCATTAGTATTTTAAACATTTATTCCCCAATCATAAAACTTTCCTTTTCTAGTTTGTAAAATATAATTATCAGCTCTTATATATGTTTCCTTTAGTTAATGAATCTTCAGTGAGTAAATTTTATCTAAAAAAAATCATTCTTGATTCCATTAGTGATTAACTCTTGTATACTCTTCCAATAGTCTTAACTGAAATGTCAACTGATTCAAAATAAATTCAAATCCTGAGAAATATACAGAAATCTCCCGATTCTTCTTTAAATGTGTAACAGAGATCATCCTTCAGACGAATATTAAATCATAAGGCTGATTTACAAACATTGATATCCTTTAACATGGTGTAATAGTGTAATGGTTAAAACCTAGCCACACTAAGGCCTAAAACAGGTTGGAAAAACACCCTGAGAAACTGATGTTAAACTGATTAGGCCTGTTGTCACAGTGCTACATCTGTAGTAGAGTTTGGCTCACAGCCCTTGTTGTATTTTTTTTGAAGAGGATAGAAGAAAAAATTTGTAAAACGTGTAAAAAATGTAGTCCAGATTGAATTAAATTTTTGCATGCCTAATTAACCCCTCTTACATCTGATCCATAACTGTAAACTGCATTATTGGAAACTGCATAATGCATCACATTTCAGAAACACTGTTCAGTTTTAAAGAGATGAAGAGAAAATGTGATTCTATTACTCTACTGTTGATCAGATCGCTTCACACGAAGGTAATCTGACACTGAGCTATACCGCAAACAGCTGCAGTTACCTAAGCTTTTGGCTGAATCTGGGTTTCTGTGATCACAAAACTGTACAACCCAACAGGGGCACCACTATGCAACTGGCTCACAGCTGTGGATCTAAACAGAACAAATAAATCTCTAATAAAGAGTCAACAGTGGAAAACAATGTTCAGATGAGAGCTCACGACAAAACTTGTAGAAGTCTGTTTGGATTTCCCTCCTGGAGTTGAGGAACACTCTGCCCTTCTCTGTTCCGACTGCGATCACGCTGTCTTCGTGCACAGTGACACACGCCACCTCTGCATTGAGTTTAGACATCGCCATGCACTGCAGCACAGGGATAGACAGGATTCATAAACAGACTTTACTGTGCAAGAGTTTCAGTTCATTCCTTCATAGTTTACTTCCAATGAGCCAGAGTTTAAAGTAGCTTCAGAAAGCCCACTAGGGCTGCAACCTACGATTATTTCTTTTTGGTCGACTAATCTGTCGATTATTTTTCTGATTAGTCGACTAGTCACGATTCTTTTTTAAGATCACTTGTTTTTAACTCTTCTTCGGTGTAAACGGCGGTCTTCCTTTTTGTTCCACCATCATTCAGTGTTCTTTAGACACGTGAGCTGTGTTCAAATTCAGGGCCTGCATCCTCCGAAGGTCCCATTTGTAGGCCGACTACGTCCCAGTGAGGCTATCCAAATTCCAAGGCTCCTCTAAATGTGTCCTTCTTTTCCCCAGATTGGAAGCATGGGTCCGGCGTATCCTTCACGGCCCTCCCTATCCCATGATTCATTTCAGCCCCTGAATATGGACACAGCTGTGGTTATGATGCTCACCAGGCAACTGAGGCTACATTGCTCTCTGCAGTCCCCTTAGTGAATTGCATATGATATTTAGTGCTTGCCACTGAGACTGAAATTATTAATACACTCAGTCATGTCTATTAATCTTTTTTTTAACGATGCATCGACGTATGAAATTTTGTGTCTACTACTTTTCATAATCGATGTAATCGATTATGTTGATGGATGGTTGCAGCCCTGAAGCCTACTATAGCTCACTATATGATTACAAAATAAAAAGAACTCTGGGTCATTAAATGCGAAAAATAAAGAAAGGAGAGAGGATTGCAGACTTCTGAACAGATAACATATGCAGTAACACTGGTTTATGGGTTGATCTCCCTTTGATAGGATCAAGACAAGGATCTGAAAGGCTAGCACATAGTGATGCTTGATGTAGAGCATACCACTGAATCGAGGGCAGACACCAGGCTGGTGAGAATCTCCTGTCTGGGAGACACCAGTGGGACCTGTGTCTCGCCGCGGGAGCTTGTCCTGAGGCCGTCACACGCCATCTTCCTCATCTGAGCCATACCTCTGCAAAGACCAGGTGAACATAAGGTGACACGACTGTATTTGGGATTCAAGATGCATTGATGTGAACATACAGTCTATATCAAAGGCAGGTCTGCTGACATCAAATAAAAACATGTACTGGAAGCACTGAAATACGATGCCTTTAAAATCTTTTTTTACGTCTTGTACTTTTTCATATAATGTCACATCAAAACGGCAAACATTCATGTATTTTACTGGGATTTTCTGAAAGACCAACACAAAGTTGTGTTTAATTGCAAACTAAAACTAACGAAAGAAAAGAAGGACGACACATCAGCTCTCTGCATGCAGGTTGCTGTACTTAATACCATCCTAAACCAGCTGATGACACAAAATCAGCTGCTCAGACGCACAAACATTTCCCACAAAACAATACCACCATGAAACAGCGTGTTTGGTTAGGAAATGTATTGACGGTCCGCAGCAGGAGGGAGCAGGCAGAGACCAGCTGCCTGTTCTCAGGCTGCCTTCATCGGGTCAAATGGGAGGAAGATCCCGGTGAATCCGCAGAGCACAAATATCGTAAAACTAACTTCACTGCGGTCAGACACCAGCTTCTCCTGCCACCCCATCTCACATCAGAACCCTTGAGCCTTTTTTTAAAGGTTCTGGCTGGGCTGTGGTCCAGATAATTATCCCAATGGATCATTGTATACATGAAAAAACATATATAAGACATTCTTGCATATACAATAATACAAACATTATTATTATTTATGTTTTTATGTATTTATTATCTATTTATTTTGTATTGTTTCACGCAGTTACTTTAATGTGACAATGTCGCACAGTAATAGCAGCACAGTGCACTACACTGACGGCTGGAGGCGGAGCTTCGGCCGCCATAGTTTCAGCCGTCAGTGGAAACACAACAGTTACCGTAAGTCAAGAGAGACCGAGTGGAGCGGAGCCACGCCGCCTAACCAGAGCCAGTGGAAAAGGGACATAAAGGGAAGTGACTGCACTAGCTTTCATTTTGGGGTAACAGAGTAAAGGGGTCTCCATAACTCCATAGCATGTATCATTTTCCTTTCACTCTAAAATCACGCAGCACTTTGTTGCTTTGTCACATTAAATCACTGTAAAATATACTGAAGTTGTAATATGACAACATGGGAAAAGGTTTCAGGAATAGGAACAGTTTTTTCAAGCCACCTTTTGAAGCATGTTTGTTTGCATGATGCCAAATTATTTCCAGCACAGAGTGTTTAGGTGTAAGAAAACCAACGGCAGCAGTTGTCCTCCTGGCAATGACCCGTCCTGCTTCCTCATTTACTTAATTTTCCATCCGCTAGACTATCTCCATCTACTTATGTTCTTCTGTAATCCATGTTAGATCTATCCTCTCACGTTACATCTTTATGACTTCACCACACTGCTCTGGTTTAAGCAGATCCGCCGGGGACCATAAAGACAAAAGTAAAACAAATTTAAAGAAAGATCACGGTAATTCATTCATCCATCCATCCATTTGAGAGACGCCTGTATCCCTAGAGTCAAATTTTTGGAATATTTAAAAAGGCAAATCCATCAAAAAGCTGCCGTTGTCAGTTAAGGATGATTAGAGGGCTCAGAGGATGTCATATGATACCCTTTACACCGCATTTTCTCTCCTTGACAGATGGTGCAGGAAGAAATATTGACTTAAGATGGACAAGACGACTCTTTCACGTTTCTGTCTTAAGTTCATCTGCAGTTAAGATGAGGCAAAAAAATAATTTCATTAACAACATCCAAGTTGAACCAAGCAAACAAAGTGAAAGGGGCAAACAGTCATGAAGCGCTTAAGAAAAATGCTCGGCACTGGAACCCGTCTCCCTGGAAACTAATCTCAGGGCATTTGAACAATGCAGCTCTGGCCTTTAATCTCTCCAGACACTAGGAACCATTATACTAGCCTCTGGCAAACCCAAACCACTGACTCAATAGAGGCGAGGACAGAGAGACAGAAAGAGGAGGGTGGGCGTGTTGGGATTCAGCCGCACACCAGTCTGAGCGTGCCAAGTCCATCTAAATCTGCCTCCCCTCAGGCCACAGCAAACATTAGACGCCCTCCCTCCCTCCAAAATTATTATGGCCTCAAAATAAATGGCCTGCTTTCCTCTGATATTTAGAAAGGCAGAGGAAGCAGCTAGGAGAACGATGGGGCTAAGCAAGCAGAGGCTCGGGGAAATGCCATATCAAGTGCTCTGCAGGAGGAAGCATCAGCTGGAACAGTTCAGGATGGAAGGATGGTCATGTTTTAAGGAAACCAACTGCAGGTTTTTGGCAGAGTCTTTGATCTCGGTTGGTCTGCTTGTGATAGTCGTGCAAAGATGATTCACTTATATTTCATCCAGAGAAGAAGCTTAGTTATTATCCTTAATCATTCCTGATGCCATATACAAGTTCCATCTTCTGGCATAATGGACCTGGTTAGGGTTTTTCTAGATGTTTTCGATGATGATGATTTCTGTTACGATTAAACCATATTTTCCTCCCTCTTCTCTTTCTTTCTGCCATCTAGACTCTCTCATCGCCTTCCCTGAGTTTTAGCATCTCAAACACTGAGTTCTGTATCAACCATGGCCATCAAGGACAGCGAGAGTCCTTGCAACTGGCCACATGTATAGCTGGCTTCACGCTTGAAAAAAAATTGCCTTCAGCATTTTGCATCCAAATAGTCCTTTATAATTGTGATACTGCACACAAGGAGACCGCGATAACAACTGTGATGCAATATATTGTGCAGATCTAGTCTACTGACAATAGCAGGACTGCACAACATGATCCTACGGCAGCTTATTGTTGGAGGTACGTACCAATAATCAACATGTTTTGGCCTAAAGATGTAATATTAAAAGCTGCATATTAGTGATCCAAGATTAGGCTGTGAGGGTCACAGGTCCAAAAGCTAAATCCAGACATCCCTTTCGCCAACAGAACTCTCCAGCTCATTCTGATGGATCTCAAGGGGTTCCCCAGCCAGATAGGAAATATAGTCCCTCCAGCAAGTCCTGGCTCAGGTCTCCTCCCAAGGTTGTGTGCTTGGGCAGCATCCTGATTACATGTCTGAACCATCTCGACTCCTTTCAATAAGGAGGAGCAGGAGCTCTACTCTGAGGAGCCCCATTTCAGCCAACTGCATTCAGGATCTCGTTCTGTCAGCCATGGTCCATATCTCATGACCATAAGAGGGGGTCAGAACATAAACAGACTTGTAAACCAAGAGCTTCACGTGACTGGCTCAGCTCCTTCTTCACCATGATAGATCCACATTAATGCAGCCAGAGCCTCAGTTTGTCAGTCTATCTCCCGCTCCATCCTACTGTGGTTATAGTTTATTATTAGTACTTTTAGACATGTTTTTGACATGTTCTTTCTACATGGATCAATAAAGACGTTATAGAAATCTGTCTATGAAGAGCAAAATGTCTTTGCCATAATTGATCACAACTAAAGGATAGACACGGAGTGAGGAAACCCATAAAACATAGTCAGCGATTTCAAAGGTGACTTGATTGTGTCCATCTTTGTTGGGTTAGGTTTTAGTTGTATTGCTTAACATTTTACAGAGGTGTTTGTATGTCTACATTCCACACGATCCCATCAATTGAATCGGACATAAACACATTTACTCTGCTAGTAAAAGAAAGTCATGTTCAGCTACGTTAAATTGGTCTGCAGAGAATAAACACTGCACGCTGAGGTAAATCTGTCATTGTCTCCTGCTCAAATAAGACCACATTAAGTGCAGCTTGAATGGGCCGGCACAATCCTCAGAGGCATTCAGAAAGAAAACACCTGAAAATGGAGCAAATGGTTAAATTTTTAAGAGGTAAGGAAACAAAAGCAGCACTCCATTTTCATTCAGGCCTAGTACCATTCAGAAAGGGTGTGGCTGGACAGCTAATATCCAGCTTTTCATTACAAACAGTATAATCCCTATGTTTGCCCTCTATGTCTGACATCACAGTTTTTTGTCTTCTGTCATGTCATGATGTTTAATCTCAGTAAATCCCAGAAGGACCAAACAGACAAACTTCAGAATTTCTTTGTCATTCAGCTAAAGGATACGTAAAGAAAGCTTAGGTTGTCATTACCTTAAAAATAGAAAGCTTAAAGTCAAAATGTTGCATTAAAAACCAAACATCCATTTCAACAAAGAAAAAAAACATGGAAAACTAATATTGAACACACTATCCTACTGTGACACATGGTGGTGGCCGTGTCATGCTTCCTCAGCAGGGACAGAAGCTGTTGATGGGAAGGTGGATGGATCTACATGCAGGATAATCCTGGAAGAGGCAGCAAAAGACCTCAGACCGCGGCGGAGGTTCACCTTCGAGCAGGACCACGACCCCTATGACAGCTAGAAATACAATGCAATGGTTTAATTAAAAGCCTCTTCAGGTGTTAGAATGACCCAGACAAAGTTCAGACTGAGAATCTGTGGCAAGACGATCTGACTGAGCTTAAGCTGTTTTGGAGCCAGAAGACTAGGCAAAAAATGTCAGTCTCTTAATGTGCGAAGCCGATAAAGACACAACCTAAAAGACTTGTAGTCATAATTGTGGTTCTACAAAGTTCTGAGGGGCTGAATACATGTGCATGGCATCCCACACTCCTCACATTACATTGCCTTGTGATGGTCTATCACATAAACTCCCAATAAAAGACAATTAAAGTTTATGGTTTTTACTGAAAATGTTTAACCGGTATGAATTCTTTTGTAAGGCCCTGTGTTTAAAAGCGACTATCACGGTTAAAGCTTCGTTGGCTGCATTTTGGAAGGATGCAACCTAATGGCACCATGGAGAAACTGCCCCCTTGTATGGGCAAGCGCACTGACCCAGAATGAAGAGCATAAGCAAAGAGCATGATGAGTTGTGCTCTGTGAGGTAGAAGATCTTTGTAGATCAGATACTGATCACAAATAATCTGCACATCCTGTAGGTGCGACCTCCACTCAGCAGGGCGAAGCTTCTGGCAGGAAAGGTAATCTATCAGAGTTTGTCCTGTCTGGTTGGTCCATTACCCTCAATGATACCAGAGGACCACATACTTGGCCTTGAGATAGGGCAAGGGGCTTCAGCGCCAACAATACACCCTCCTTGGTCTTACGCTCTCAGCTATAACGAACCCCAGCAAAGGAGAGATCCATTACTTCACAAAGTTTTGTAGACTGAGCGTACACCAACGTGTGACCCTGATTCTGACACGCCCGTAAAGGCTGTTGTACCCCTACTGCAGGGGACGGAGACGAATCAGCCCAAGAGGTGTTACATCTGAGGGGGAACACACATCAGGAGCTGCAAGACACGTCAGAAAGTCAAAAAGGAAGGAGGCAAAGACAGAAGGGTGGAAGGACAGAAGAAAGAAAGTAAAACAGACAGAAGGAAAGAATGCTAGGAAAGATGAAGAAAAGAACGAGGAAAGTAAGGAGGGAAGGACAAAAGGAATGACAAAGGGATGAGGAATAAATGTTTTTCCATACCATTGATTTTCTTCAAACGACCTGGAAAATGGTTAAATAAAATTCCGTACTTTTACATGCCATCCATACGAGTCCTTTAAACATTTGGGCTCAATGCAATTTAAATATTTACAGCTCTATTTTTTGCTTTGCATGTGGGCCAAATGACATTCATATCATTGCAGTCATTATCATTAGCATCGTTGCCAAGAACGTCCTGGGATCAAATACTGATGTGGGCTCCTTCTGCATGGAGTGTGCATGTTCTCCTTGTGCATGTGTGGGTTCTCTCTGGGTATTCCAGCTTCCTCCCACAGTCCAAAAGCATGACTGTTAGGTTAACTGGTCTCTAAATTTCCCTTAGGTATGAGTGAGTGTGCATGGTTGTTTGTCCTGTGTGCCTCCTTGTTGCCCTGTGATGGACTGGCGAGTGGCGACCTGTCCAAAGTGTACCCCGCACTCGCCCAATGCCCGCTGGAGTTCGGCAGCAGCCCCCCGTGCCTCATTATTGAATGTAGGACTATAAAAACATACATTATATTAATACATTCAGCTGGAATGTTTCATTTGTATACAAACAATCTGACTCTAATCATGTTCAGAATGCGCTTAAGGCAATATGAAATACTACATTTTAGCATTTAACAGCAGCTTTTTAGACAATAGCAGCAGACGTACACCATGCAAGTGAAGCACCAGGAATTCAAGGAAATAAATTGTGATCTGAGTAATAGGTGGCCTGCATTAAAGCCTTTCGTCCATCAACTACCCAGCATGGTCTCTGGAGGAGTTGTGGGCTGGAAAAACGATAATGGAGAAAAACGCTTTGAAAAAAAACCCCATCACCACAGGACTTTAGAAATGGATGGAATAAATAACATAAAAGTTTTTTTTAAGCTGGAAAAGTTTAACAATCCTGTAAACTGTTGTCACATCCTTGACAAGACGTGCAAAGTATATGGACAACTGAAATGGAAATAGTCCAGCTTCATAACAAGGCTCCTACGCAGCTGTAAAAAATATCGAAATTGGTTTTAAATGTTTTCCGGTCCGGATACATTTTGGACTAAGGGACCCCTTTCCAGACTCTAATAGGTTTCCACAAGGTTCCTGCTACTTCTCAAATTTCCATATTATTCGAGAGTCAAATTTTGAAAGGACTTAGTTGATTTGTGGCCAATCTTTAAAACATTAATACAAATCTGAGTTATACATTTGTTGCAGATCTTTTTATCATAGTCAAGCTTTAGTGCAACCTGCAAACGGTGCGTAAAAAAACATACTGCAAGACTGAGAAAGCCTTTTACAAATGATCACCTGTTTGCCTCGTGAATTTATGGTCTGGAAATTACTATTTATTCCCTGAGTAACATTTATTCACGGAAGGTCTAAAGGAAAAAGCTGGCATTGAACACGCACATGCAAATGATGCCAGTCTTTATATTGTAGAAAGAACTGATCGACTATTCAGTCGGCTTCAGGTAGAATTTGGCCAATTTTCCCTTAATCAGCAACTCAAATATTGAAAGAAATCTTTTCTTTCTGTTCATTAAATACTTTAAAATTCCACATTTTTCTCCTGTTTGTAAATGCATGTTCTTAATGGGCTTTTATTTTATTGTTAGATTGAAACAAAGTCAACTGAAAGGAATTCCTAGGTTACATTTTGCTTAATTTATCATTCTAAACCTTTGTTTAGGGATAGGGAACAATCAATGCAAAACGGGTGCAATATAAAGTCTTAAAAAAAAAATACAATCAAATAATACTCAAGATTAGAGCATTTTTATTAAATATTTTTTCAGAATTTATCAAAATGCTTAACTAACAGGCTAAGTTAACTGATACTGTACATAATGGGTAATATCTTGGGGACAAAACGGAAGTAGGTTGTGCCAAAATGGCAAAAGGCGTGGTATGAAATGGGGCCAAGAATTGGTGATGGGGAAAATTGACCCGAGATGAAAAGTAACGCGCCACTGGCCAGTTCACGCATTAATGAACTGGCAGGCTAATTTTATCAGTCCACAGTGGTGAATGTCCAATTTTGATAGGAAACCAGCGTTCAGTTGTATTTCAACATTCAAAACGTGCTTTTTGACAGATGTTCTAAGGCAATACTATATTCCGAAATTGTAAATCTGGAAAAGTATGTATTTTTAAATGCAAAATATGCAGGAATCATGTTTATTCTGGGATGTTTTCTGTTATGTACAGATCTTCTGAGGTGATAAATAAATTCATCATGGAGAAAATGTGAATCTGGAAAAAATCAGAAATTTAATGATGCAAAACGTGAAAATCCTGCTTGCTTAGGGGTGTAATGAGGTAAGAAACAAATAAGTTGATAAAAAAAATGTGGGTCTAGAAAAATGTAATAACAAAACAGAAAACATGTAGGAAACTGGTGGTTTACAGATGCTCAGGGTAATAAATGGATCATAAAATGTGAATCTGGAACAGTATGAAATTCTTTAAAGCAAAACATGCATGAACCCTGTTTATTCAGGGATGTTCTCAGGGAATAAATCAACTAACGAAGATGAAAATGTGAGCCTGGGACAGTGTGGCGTTTCAAAAATGCAAAACATGTAAGAACTCTTGCTTTACAGATGTTCTGATATATTTAAATTAATTAATATGCAAATATGAGGGTAGCAGAAACAAAGCAGAACACGTAGGAACCCAGTTATTTACAGATGTTCTGATTAAACAAATTAATGAGAAAATATGAGTCTGGAAAAGTCGGGAATTTCAAAACATATAGGAACTCTGTCATGATCTGGAATACAACACACTTAAGTTTCAAGTTTGAATCGGACTTTTTGAACAAGCTGTAACCAATGACAGCTGTATAATACACAGTAAGGTGTTCTAAACGGCGTAACGCATTTATTATTAGGCTATTAGTAACACTTTAACTGCGTCGCTTTGGGTTTAAAATGTGCAACCTCCTGTGCAGCCAGCTGGCTTTGTTGTTAGCTGGGTAACCTTCGTGTCAGTGATAGCCAGAATAATTTAGGAGCTGTATTCCAGTTTTAATAACAGAGTTTAGCGCTTTAATCAAATAATTCATCTAGAAACTCCTTTTAAAGTGTTTGAACTTTGCCACTGTGACCGTTACTGGCCGTTGGCGACCGTTTAACGGTCAAAATAACGACGCTAAGCTAACTAACTAGCTAGCTCCAAGTCGTTAGCCTGCTTGCTAACGCTAGCCTTTCATCTCCTCCCCCAGTCTAGAAATTAGGTTATAATCTGCACATTTTCGCCGTGCTGTCACAACAAAAATCACCCTACACTAAAATAACCCACCAACACGTTAATAATTATTAAAAGAGAGCGGTAAAATCTCACCTTAATACGCGATTAAATAGCGTTGTTGCTGCTGTCAATCCCGGTTTATTCCGCCGTTTTAATCCATCAGAAACAGCCGCAATTCCCATCCAACAATGTCCGCTAAAACACCATAATCCGCATCACTCCCCAGACGACGGCTTCGGCTCTTGAGGCCGGATATTTTTCAGTTTTATTTTCTGAGTTTGTTTCTTGTTTATGCCCTTTAACAGAGCAGGGTGTCCCTTTCCCCTTTTCTTTGTTCTGTAATCCAGTAAAATTGAAACTCATTCGTCTCCTGCTAATCCCAGCCCAGCTCAACAGCAGCATCCATTGGCTGCGATTTACATAGAGGATTAACGGGGCAACCTCTGGGCGCAAGCAAAGGGACCAAAGGAGAAAAAATATTCACATCGTGCTGTATGAAAATGTGTATTTTATTGCGACTATTTAAATCCATATCATCCAGTTCATAAACTCATTTATGCTTGACTTGACAGGGGCGGAACCAGCCTGGGGCCCAAATGAGGACACGCGATGTGGATTTTACTTTTCTTTTGTGCTGCTAAATTTGTGTGTTTTAAATGGTGCAACAAAACAGAAATTTAAAATGTGAGTTTTTCTTTGTAAAATCTAAGTATGTTCATTCTTGACAGGCTTGGACATGAAGCTGTCACAGCCTCTTTAATGGTCCCTGACGGTTTTCATAAAGTGATCAAAAATTGCAACAAAAAAAGTATTTATTTGATTTTTGTTTTAAAATGCAAAATATTAAATTTAAATATTTTTTTTCTGTGGTGTAAACAAATGAGCAGAAATTTAGATTTTCTTTTCACATTTAATATTTTAGACCTGGATTTCAAATATTTTCCAATCAGAAGTGATGCATTAGGTATTTAGGGTCATTTATGTATATGTTCCCTTTTAAAAAGGAAAGAGAAATATATGGCCCATTGAGACAGCATTTACCACTTTCAAAGTATTTTTTCCAAAAACGATTTTTTTCTTGATTGTGGGTTTTTACACAAAATGTGTAAAATATATTTATATATGTTATATGTGTATATGTTATATATGCTATGTGTTTGCATTATATGAAAGGCCAAAATAAGTTATCAAGGTATCCTCTTTTTAATAGAAGCACGGTAGTGGGTTATTTTCTGCTTTGTAAAGTGTTTTATGATTTTTGTTTTTCATAAAAGGCTAAAATGCTAATTTTTATCTTCATTTAGACAGATGTTCATTTTGTGCAGAAGACATGATGCATTACTGCCTCAGTAATGCCTGCATTTCTCATTGCTTTTCTATGATGTTAATGGATAATGCCGTCCTTTCTCCTACCAGGAGGCAGAGCGATGGATTATCTTGTGAGACTGGTGTCTTATGCTCTACAAAGGAAACTGACCTGCTTGCATTAGCAGGGATTTCCTCCTAGTCTGCAGCAGTTTTTGGTCTCTTTTGAAAAGCAAATATTTCTTCATGACTGCAACAATGACAGCGTGCCAAGAGATGTGCTATATTCTGGACTTACATTAAAGCTGAATTGTCATGTCAAGAAGGTCAATGCCTCCCATAAATGGATCATTTAACTCAACAATAGCACATTTTTCCACATTCATTTAATTGTGGATTTTTAATTCTGTTGTTTCACATTTCCCCCTTTTTATTGATCATTTTATCATTGTCATCTGACCCCTCTGTAGTACTCAACAATCCATTATTATCAATGTTATCTTCTTCGACTCCACCATGTCCGCTTCTGTTATCATCATCATCGGTAATCATATACTAAATGTTTGAAAATAACAACCTGTAAGTAGGTAATGAACATACTTTTCATTAAGCCTACATTTCTGTATTAAAAAAGCATTTTTATTGGTCTGATGTAATATTTTCATCTTAAATGTTGTGTTTTCATTAGCTGAACAGAAATCAATGCCTGAAAACATTAGTGTGTGCAATTAATTGACAATGTATTTCACCTAATGACATTACTAAAACAGGGCTGCACAGTGGCACGGTTGGTAGCACTGTTGCCTTGCAGCAAGAAGGTCCTGGGGTCGACTCCCGGCCAGGGGTCTTTCTGCATGGAGTTTGCATGTTCTCCCTGTGCATGTGTGGGTTCTCACCGGGTACTCTGGCTTCCTCCCACAGTCCAAAAACCTGTTAGGTTAATTGGTCTCTCTAAATTGCCCTTAGGTGTGAATGATGTGAATGTATATATATATATATATATATATATATACGACCTACGAGTTTAAAAGCTGTTGTTTCCACTAATAAGTTACAGTCAAACCCAATTCCCTCACTATACTGCCCTCCTAAACAAAAAGAAAGTTGTTTTCTTTTTAAAAGAAATTGTTGGAAAATGTACTTTTAAAAATTTAATATGTAAATCCCATTCCCAACTGAATGTAGTTGTAGCTTCTAACAACGAAGTAGGTCTTAGGCAAAAATGAAAAAAATGACAAGAGGGGAAATGGAGGACCTGTGTCTTCTGCTTTTGGGCCCTGTCTGAATAAAAATGGCTCTGATTTTGTCCTAGTTGTTCAAATTTGAGGCCAGATATGGTAAATTAGCAACATTTAAATTAATAATGGCCTACGTTTTGGCAAACAAACAACAGCAGGCAAAGCAAACGTTCGCATATTAAAAACTGTATGTAAAAATTGAAATAACAAGGCTGATGAGGAATGCTGTGCTTATTTGGTGGATTAAACCACAGTAGTACATTTTCCTATTTTCCTGTAGATCCATTCATTCATCTTCTATACCGCTTATTCCATAGTGGGTCACGGGGGAGCTGGTGCCTATCTCCAGCAATCTACGGACGAGAAGCGGGGTACACCCTGGACAGGACGCCAATCCATCCTATGGATCCATGATTTCTATATCTTTCCATAAACTTTACTGTACATTAAAAGTTATGTTGACACAAGCTATTTCTAAAAATTAATTTAGAAACTCCACAGCCTTCCTGTCATGGAGTAGATAAGAGTTGCCATCTGCCAAGGCCAACAAATAAAAGAGATACTAGGAGTCTTGAAACATAAAATAAACATCCACTGTCTGGGTTTTTTTATTCGACCATCTGGAAAGATTTAGTTTTTTGCCACATGTAGGAGTTACCTCCTCTTCTGACAAACAACACACATTTATGATCTTATTAATAACCTCAGATTTGGATAAATAATCTGCAGCACAAGTTTCGTTGAACAGAAAGTGTTTGCACACGGCTGAGGAACGGATAAACTGTTGTGGTTTCTGTGAATATTGTGTCAGTAGCTTAAAGTCAGCAAAAACTTGACTGAGCTGTGTAAGTAATAACCCAGAGCGCTGCTCTGTTGCCTCACAAGCAAGCACACAGAACTGACAGCAGGGTAAAATAAAACACCACAGACTCTTGGCTACATTGTTAATATTTAATGACTCAATCTCCAACACTCTTGCAGCAATAATCCAAAGGGTCCAACCCCACCACCCCAAGCTGAGAAGGCCATGTACAATAACATCCAATGAAAACTTTACATTGTATCTCCGCCTGCCTTACACGACGTATTCAGGCTGAACTCCTTCTTGTCATGTCTCCTGCAACCTACAAAACAAAACTCCTGGTTCAGATGAGGCATGGATAAATCAATATCTGGAAGACTTTACAGCACAAGCACTAAACAAAAGCCTTGTGTTGTTAATCAGAGACTTGGTGAATTTAAAAATCCCACGTTTGTCTGTTTGGGTTTCAGCTCGTGTGACAGCCCTTCAGCACACTTTAAAAAGCGGGTCAATAAAGCACTGCAGGCGTGTTTCTTATACAGCAAAAAATGGGCTCATGTAGGCTGCCATTTCATACCAAACATCATGAATTAGGATTGGATGGGGTCTGTGTTGATACAGACCACAGTAAATGAAGTAACTTTACTAAAACAGGGTTTTGCAGACGAACCACTGTCAATATAATTGTCTTCTGAAGGTTTTTTTAGCATAATCATCACCCAACTTCTGGCCAAGCAGGTTTGATTTTAAGGATGTGAACTCAAAAATCATCCCTAGCAGCCACCTCATATCAATGCTGCAGATGTACAGAGCTGTAAAAATGTATTTACCCCCTCACAGATTTCTTCTGTTTTTGCATTTTTGTGACAAAAATGTTTCAGATCATCAAACAGATATTATTGACAGACAAAGTTAGAGTTAATATAAAAAGCAGTATCCAAATGATGATAAGGGAAATAGCTATCTAAACCAACCTGGCCCTACAGGAAAAAGTAATTTCCTCCCAATAACTGATTGTGCAACTCTTAGCTGATACAACCGCCACACTATCAGTCCTTTCCATCGTAGTGTAGGAATTTTGCCCACTCCTCTTTCCTGAATTGTTTTAGTTTAGCCACACTAAAGAGTTTAAGGCTATGTCACATCATTTCAATTGGAGTTAAAGTTTAGACTTTGACAAGGCCACTGCAAAACTTTCTTCTTTTTTTGAGAGCTTTAGAAGTGGACTTGCTGGTGTGCTTTGGATTCGTATCCTCTGTGTTCATTTACAAAATGTCACAAACTGTTATAGTCAGACATTCTCGATCAGGATTTTGCTCCAGGTAGAAGAATTTATGGATCTATCAATTAAGGTAAGCTGTCCAGCTCCTGATGCAGCTAAGCAGTCCCAGATCATAAAACTACTTCCACCACTAGGTTTGACTTCCAGCCTGCTCTTCTTTTTCTGAAATGCTGCATAACGAAGATGTAAGCAGGTACACACCTTCAAAAATGCAACTTTTGTCTCGTCAATTCACAGAACATTTCCCTAAAAGTCATCGAGATCATCAAGATGTTTTTTGTCCAATGTTAGGCAGGCTTTTGCGTTTTGTTTGGTCAGCAGTCTCTTTCTCATTGCTGAATCATAAACTCTGACCTTAAATGAGGCAACTGAATGGTTCTGGGTTCTTTGTGACCTCCTGGAGGAGTTATAAATACACTCTTAGAGTAATTTTATTTGAGTGGTCACTCCTGGGATGGTTCCATGTTTCTCCATTGGTGAATAATGGCTCTCACTGTGGTTCACTGGAGTCCCCAAGATTTAGAAATAGCTTTGTAACCTTTTTTGAGACAGATGGGTGCCTCTGATTTAGTTTCTCATCGGTTGTTGAAGCTGAGCATAATCTGTTGTTTTTTAAGATATTTTAACCTACTTCATGTTGTCAGACAGATTCTTTTCAAGTTACTTTCTAATTCTGCAGGTGTGACAGAATTCAGGCAGCTGGTAAAAACAAACTCAGCTTTCCAAAAACATGTAGTTAATTGGTTAATTACACTTAATTCAAGATTTAAACACTTTTTTCACTTTCGGCCAGGTTGGCTTATATAGCTTCCATCCATCCAGTGTCTACCTGATTTTCCTTGCAGAGCCACAGGGGTTACTGGTGCCTATTTCCAGCAGCCATTGGACGAGAGGTATGGTACACCCTGGACAGGTTGCCAGTCCATAACAGGACAACAGAGAGACACAACAGGAATTATAGAGCCGCAAGTTAACCTAACAGTCATTGTTTTAGACTTTGGGAGGAGGCGTGTTGATGGTATGAACAGGGAGCACATGCCATCACCTCGCAGAAAGAGCCCAGGCCCGGATTTGAACCCATGAACTTCTAGCTACAAATTATCAGTTCAAGACAGCAATTTGTATTTACTCAGGTTATCTGTGTCTGATATTAACATTTGTTAGATTATCTGAAACATTTAAATGTGAGAAAAAAACAAAATCAGAAGAAATCTTTAAGGGAGTAAATACTTTTTCACAATCTTAACTGGGAGAGAGAGTTTCAGTCAACTCGTAGTTTCTCTGACTATGTACAGCCACTGACAAAAAGAGTTAGAGAGAAATGGTGGAAATGAAATGAAACTGAATGACTATACAACAATCATTACAATATCTGATCACACGTAAAACTGAGATGGCAACACAAGCTCACGGATGTGAGTAGGGGGTGGCGCTTTTTCAGACCTGAATTCAAGAAATAATTTGATACAAATCAGATTCATACAGTGATTGCTAACTCTCCTTCAGCAAGCGAGCCAGAGCTGTTGAAGCTGAACCTGGAGATCCAGCGTATCCACACTGGGTCGGAGTTTATGCTGAGAGGAAAGATGGAGGGACCTGGCTCCTTGTGGCTCCCCTGACCATGATACCACACATAATGTTGATGTCTCTCTTCACAACATTAGTAGACAGGTAGAACTTAGTGCCATGTATGTAAATACACAACCTACATCACTTCTGAGGATATAATGACATTAGTGATCATAAGTCAATCTCCCCAGAGGGTTGGTGAGTGATCTCTGCTCTGGTGTTAATGTCTAGCTGATGTCAGTTGTTGAGACACGGTGAGGTTTGACACGAGGTGTTTAAATCACAAAGTTTTGTCCAACACAAGGATCTTCCCTAGCTGTGTTCTATCTCAAGTGACTGTCCATCCATTGTCTTCTGCTTTGCTGGGATCAGGCTGCAGGTGTAACAGGTCAAGGGGTGAAACCAGACCACCCTTTTCTGGTGGCACACTCCATCTCATTGCTGGGCATCCCAAGGCATCTCCTCCCAGAGGGACATGCTGATAGAAAGCACTGCGGAAACTTCCCGGCCAGATGTTTCCCGAACCATCTCAACTGACTCCGGTGCATAGGAGCAGCGGCTCTACTCCAAGCTCCCCCAGCTGATGGAGCTCCTCACCCTATCTCAAAGGCTCAACACAGCCATGCTTTGGAGGAAGCACATTTCAACTGTTTGTATCCAGAATCAATTGACTAGCTCATTACAGGACCTCTGCAGAACTTTAATACATGCAGCAGATGGAATTCAGTTATGTGCTTTAGGTGTGTTGAAGCAGGGATCCATCTAAAAGCTGAATGAAGGGGGAGTAGTTCTCGATGTCCAGAGATGTAGATCCCTGGTTTTACAGTACATCGAGGGTGGGTACATTGCTGCAGATGAGGCCCCAAGCTGTCCATCCATGTTCTGCTCCATCCTACCATCACTCATGAACAAAGATACTTGAACTCCTCTGCTCGAGGCAGAATATACAAACCCAACACGGAAAGAAGCAGTCCACCCTTTTTCTGGTTGAGAGCAATGGCATCAGACTCAGAGGAGCCGACTCATCCCGGCCAACTCATACTCAGCTGCAAACTGCACAAGTGCACGCTAAAGGACACGGCTTGATGATGTCAGGAGAATCACATCGTCTGCAAAAAGCAAAGATGAGACCCTGGGGCTTCCAAACCAGACACCCTTCTCTCCAGGAATAAAATTAAATTAGTGGCAACTAGATTTCCACAAAATGTGCAGGTATCCACATGCACCGTTTGGCTTCAAAACTGAGCCACTGTGACCTCTCCAAAAAAAATGCAACCCCTATAAAAATCAGTTCAGTGCTCCTGCAACTGCTTCACTCATGAGGCCAACACTTATGCCCTTTGGTGCTTGCGCTGCACCCCCATCACTGGTCTGCATGTGCGCTAAATCAGGTCTACATCAGATCATTCCACTATGGTGTTTAACTAGTTTTGCCAGTGGGTTTATATTAGCAAATCGATAATATCAAGAGTACTGATGCTCTCCACTGCTGTCCCGTAGTTTCATAATAATGCACTGAAAGGATCAAAAAGGCATTTAATGCAATATAACTTCCTTCCTTTTATATTAAGACACATGGTTGCTCCTGGTAACTGTGTTTATTTAAGTTAGAGTGACTTGTTGGGTATGTTCTGCACTTTTTTCTGAATGACTTTAAAAAGGATAAGCTGCTAATTCTGTTCGCCCAAAAACATGAAAAGAAGTGCTTTGATTCACTTCTATGGGTATTATAAAATCTAACATTCATAAAATGCATACAATCTGACTACAGTCACGAAGGGATTAAAGAAAACATTTCTGTTGTTTGTGTGTGCGACAGCAGGAGATTGAACTTTACAGTTTGGTGAAAGGTAACAAGTCTGATACCAGTTCTCGTCAGAATAAAATAGAAATGTCAGACGTTGGGCTGTGCTTCAAGCAGTACAAAGGATTATTAGAAAGCAAAATGTCAAAGTAAAAGCAATAAATAAAACAAAGAAAGCAACTGAGAGTCAGTCCATCAGCTCTTTATGTTTGTCCATCAAAACAGGGGGAGTTCCCACTAAGCTTCCTAACTAATGTAAAGCATCCAGAGCAGCCATACTCTGAGTTCTCAGCAGTTGTTTTACTGATAATATCTCTTCATGTCCCATACTTTATAGTACTTTAAGTGATCTTCGTGATTGGCTATTAGGTGCATTCTGCAACAACATATAATTTACTGTTTTGGTATTCATTGACTGTAAACTCATGTTTTCAGGCGTCCGACGCAGCATCAGGAGACGTTTCACTCGAGCTTTTTCTGAAGGTCTCTGCATTAGTCTGGGTTCACGTCACAGTCTCCAACTCATCTCTGCTGCTTCCATCAGTGTTGTTCCTATAAAAGAAGGTTAAAAGAGAGCAGATTAACCAACACTGTCCAGGGGTTTGCTCTGTGAACACTCTCCTCAACAGAAAATTAACTCTTTTTTTCCTTCTCTGAAATTTGTTTGCCTCCTTTCAGTCTTTCAGTCTCATTAAAATCATGCTTGAGTTTCGTTATTTGCTCGTCTTAGACAGGGGATGCTGTGATAGCCAACTCAACAGCATTTGGCATCAGCTAGAGAACAAAAATGTTAACATTTTCTGAGATGTAGATGTGGGATTGCACTGAGTAACAGGTAAAATATTTTTATAGGTTTGTCAATGAATCCTTTAGTGGATGTTTCCTGCCCTCTCCTGTTTTATTTTTCAACAGATCCGTTCTCCAGCGTGGGAAGGATGGGGTTTTGTGTAAAACATTTTGAGTAAAAACATTTTAGTGGAAAAAACTTCAACAACAACCTCTTGATTGCTGTTTGATTCCTGGTGATGAATTCCATTCGCTGAATTTGCACCGAGAACCTGAAAAAGACAGAAAAGGAGTTGAGCCCATTATAGTCAGATGTTTTAAAACATGTAAAATTTGCTAACTGTTAACTGTTTTGCTGGTAAATTAGAAGTATTGACCTCTGGTTGTCATCGGCTAGCAGTGCCAACAGCACAATCCAGACCATTTTCACGTGTCGTTTCATGATGGTGGAACTACGCTACCAGAACGGGGGCGTCCCTGTCTATCCTCAAGACACTCTTGAAGAACCAGCTCTTCAGAGAGCATCTGCTGTCCTAGCACCTACCCTGTATCTCTTTCTGCACCTCCCTCCATGCCTGAACTCCACTTTGAAACAGTCACCTCCGACAGAGCCAGACTAGTGGTCTTCCTTCTAAGTAGCTTATTGTTAGCTTTAATAACAGCTGCACTGTCATGTCCTCATTTGTGAGTCGCTTTGAACAAAAAGGTCTGCCAAATTCACTTGAACCTGAAAGAAACACCTAAATGGAGACTGTAGAGTACCAGGTGTGATTTCAGTTTAATGAGATAGAAAAATGTAATAAATATCTGTGACGTGGTTTTCAAATTCTTTTACAAATAACAATCCAACAATGTGGCTTGTATACAGTACAGACCAAAAGTTTGGACACACCTTCTCATTCAAAGAGTTGTCCTTATTTTCATGACTATGAATATTGTAGCTTCACACTGAAGGCATCAAAACTATGAATGAACACATGTGGAATTATATACTGAACAAAAAAGTTTGAAACAACTGAACATATGTCTTATATTCTAGGTTCTTCAAAGTAGCCACCTTTTGCTTTGATTACTGCTACACACACTCTTGGCTTTCTGTTGATGAGCTTCAAGAGGTAGTCACCTGAAATGGTTTTCACTTCACAGGTTTGTCCTGTCAGGTTTAATAAGTGGGATTTCAAGCCTTATAAATGGGGTTGGGACCATCAGTGGTGTTGTGCAGGAGGTGGATACAGTACACAGCTGATAGTCCTACTGAATAGACTGTTAGAATTCGTATTATGGCAAGAAAAAAGCAGCTAAGTAAAGAAAAACGAGTGGCCATCATTACTTTAAGAAATGAAGCTCAGGCAGTCCGAACAATTGGGAAAACTTTGAAAGTGTCCCCAAGTGCAGTCGCAAAAACCATCAAGCGCTACAAAGAAACTGGCTCACATGAGGACCGCCCCAGGAAAGGAAGACCAAGAGTCACCTCTGCTGCAGACGATAAGTTCAACCGAGTCACCAGCCTCAGAAATCGCAGGTTAACAGCAGCTCAGATTAGAGAACAGGTCAATGCCACACAGAGTTCTAGCAGCAGACACATCTCTAGAACAACTGTTAAGAGGAGACTGTGTGAATCAGGCCTTCATGGTAAAAAAGCTGCTAGGAAACCACTGCTGAGGACAGGCAACAACCAGAAGAGACTTGTTTGGGCTAAAGAACACAAGGAATGGACATTAAACCAGTGGAAAACTGTGCTTTGGTCTGATGAGTCCAAGTTTGGGATCTCTGGTTCCAACCACCGTGTCTTTGTGGCGCAGAAGAGGTGAACTGATGGACTCTACATGTCTGGTTCCCACCGTGAAGCATGGAGGAGGAGTTGTGATGGTGTGGGGGTGCTTTGCTGGTGACACTGTTGGGGATTTATTCAAAATTGAAGGCATACTGAACCAGCATGGCTACCACAGCATCTTGCAGCGGCATCCTATTCCATCCGGTTTGCGTTTAGTTGGACCATCATTTATTTTTCAACAGGACAATGACCCCAAAAGCACCTCCAGGCTGTGTTAGGGCTATTTGACCAAGAAGGAGAGTGATGGGCTGCTGCACCAGATGGCCTCCACAGTCACGGACCTAAACCCAATCGAGGTGGTTTGGGGTGAGCTGGACCGCAGAGTGAAGGCAAAAGGGCCGACAAGTGCTAAGCATCTCTGGGAACTCCTTCAAGACTGTTGGAAAACCATTTCAGGTGACTACCTCTTGAAGCTTTTTTGTTCAGTATGTAATTCCACATGTGTTAATTCATAGTTTTGATGCCTTCAGTGTAAATCTACAATATTCATAGTCATGAAAATAAAGAAAACTCTTTGAATGGAAAGGTGTGTCTAAACGTTTGGTCTGTACTGTATGTATTTACCCCCTTTGAGTAAAACCCTCTTTTGCAGCAATCACAGCTGCAAGTCTTCTGGCGTATGTCTCTACCAGCTTTGCAAATGTAAAGACACTTTTGCTTAATCTAATCAGATGAGGAGCGTTTGTGAACATCAGTTTGACAGTCTATTCACAGATTTACAACTGGATCTAGGTCTGGACTTTGACTGGGCCATTTTAACACTTAAATAGGCTATGACCTTAACTATTCCATTGTGGTTCTGGCTTGATGTTTAGGGTTAGCTTTGCCCTATATTTAGCTCCAGTCCTCTTTCCATCAACTCTGAACAACTTCTTTGTCCCTGCTGGAGAAAAGCATTCCCCTAGCATGACGCTGCCACCACCTTGTTTCACTCTACAGATGCTGTGTTCAGGCTGATCTGCCATGTTAATTTTACTCCACACATAAACTTTTGCATATTTGCCAAACAGTTCGATCTTGTACAGGGCTTGTGGCAAGGTGCGTGAATACTTTGGAAAGCCCTGAATGTGTCCTCCTTTGCAACTTTTACTGTTGGAAGTCATCATTTCCATCTTATATTTACAAACAAAACTGTAAAATCAGTTGGAATGGGGATAACCTTTTAACCAGGTTTTGTAGCACGCCATGGGCTCCCCATTCAAATCGAACAACTGTTTTGAGTATGCGCTCATCATGGTGGTGGCGTATCACGAACCTGGGTGGAGCGTGGGGGACAGGGTGACAGCATATCCATAACAAAGGGTCCATGATCATTTGCATGGCTTGGTTATCTGAGAATCTGAGGTAGAAAGGCTATGACCTTCATGCACACACCATGCTGGCAGCCTTCCAGGTGAGGTATTGCAACAATTTTGGCAGCAACACTGCTACAGTATTTACATCATGCTCTGCTCTCACCATACACTTGATCACACACTTGCAATGTACAATCCAATCTCCAGTTCTCAATACAGACCAAATGTCCATAAAAAGCATGTGGGTGTCTGGCTAGTCTTTTAATCACTTTACCTGGCTTTTGTCTGGATGTCTACGCATGGCCTGGACAAGCTTGTCGACTTGCTGGTTGTGCTCCAAGGCATTCCTCAGGGCGTCCTCGGTACAGAGCAGCCGTTGGCGCAGGCGGCTCACCTCTGAGTCCAGAGCTGAAGGGTCCAGCATGGAGTACCGCCGGTGGTCGGGGGAGGAACGCTCCCGGCCCTGAAAAACAAACCCAGACACAGACAAGGGAGGAGGCTTATCGACAGTGTCTGCAGGAACAGAAGTCAAACTCCCGAGGCTGGTTATAAATATGAGCAGGTTTGCAAACAAAAACTCAGATAAAACACTTCAAAGATTACCGGGAGCCTAAATTATTGACAATTTCTGTTTAATAGTTACAAATAAACTATTTTGTATATTTCAAAATGTATTTTTGTATGCATTAAGCATTAAATATGAAACATGGTAGGGGACACTGAACGAAGGAAACAAGTTATTATCAGTGTCGGTAATTATTTCCAAGAGCTCAAAAGGTCAAAAAATCATAATAGAAACTGCATAATCAACATTAGACCAATCAATGGTGATGCTTTTAGGGAAAGATCATTCAAATAACTTCAAGGAAGAGGCACCAATACAGCTACTGTCCAAAATCAATCACACATAAACGTCCTTTTGTTCCACTTTTTGAGGTTTCAGAACATGCTTGATGATAGACAGAAGAATAAAGGACCTGCTGATTAAAAAAACATGTGTGAGTGGTTTCTACGTTTTCCCGCCACTTCTGTGGAGCAGGAAGGAACTAAAGTTCATAGTAATGATTTTTCATCAAACAGACACACAATCAAAGTGTTTTTCTATCTTTGTAAAGACTAAGGAGTCACCGCTTTATCCCCGTCTTCATATTCTCTTCTATGTCATTATATATTACACAAAATCTGGCCTGGAGGGTTTTCTTCTCCTCACTCTGAGCTGCAGAAGTTTTGATAATATTGGGAAACCATTTCCTAAATCCACATTTAAAACCTTTGGTCTCAATTATAAACAGTAAAGCTATTCATATTTCAGGTATAAATTACAACACAACGAATGAAGCAAAGTGTGGTAAGTAAATAAATGTGTTAAACGTATGAATGAAAAGACGAGGAAGTGCTTTTATTTGATATTTCAGGTAGACGTGTCCTTGCAATGTTATAGCTAGCTTAGCAGCAAGAGAATGTTGAAGGTAAGTTAGGTCCAAAGAGCCACTAGTGGGTCCGGCGCCCCTGGTTTAGGGAAAAATGTCGATAAGTCAGTTTGATGTTAAATCACAAAGTTACTGTTTGTTCTCACCAGCAGCAGCAGTTTTTCTCTCAGTGTTTGTATGTCGTCCTGCAGTTTCTGCTCCTTGACCTTCCATTCAGCCTTGTGCACCTCTCGGCTCAGGTCTTTCTCCATATCCCGAGAGTGGCGGTGTGAGTCCAAGAGTAACACCCTCAGTTCATTCAGACTCCTGCAGAAAAAAGAAAATCAACAGAAAAACATAAGATTTACTTTTTTGTTGTTTTTTTTTTACAGTATAGCAATTTTATTAGAAAACTTATTATAAATTAGAATTAAAGCAATTTAAACCTTTTAAAATCAAGGATAACATGAGTTTTTAGATTCAGGCAACACATCCAGATATTTCCGAAATCTAAGGCTACTTTAACATGAATGCAAGCTGTGCTAATTCTCAGGATAACATTGCTAATCTCAGTGTAAGAAGGATTTCCTGCTAACTAGATAATTTAATTGGAAGGAAACTTTCCAGAATATAAAGATACTCTACATGTGTTCTGTTTAATAAAACCCCTCATATTCACTGATGACGTTTGTGTCCACTTCTTTTGTTGTTTGCTATGAGACTACTGATGTACTAAACTTCATTAAAATGGATGCTTATACTGTATATTTTGTGTTTTGTAATAGAATATGCCAACATGTTTTAGCTTTGGATCAAACATATATTATTTTCCACCTATATAACATCATAATTAATAAATTAGAATATGTGTTTCAATGAGGCTCGTTTGTCAGATTAAAATTGAATGGTTAACGTCATAGCATATTGGAAAATAACGACCTTTAAGCATGTGTGAAAAATATGTTTCATTAATCCTAAATTTCTGTATTAAAGAAGTTTTTTATTGGTCTGATGTAAAATCCTAATCTTTTTTTTCGACAGGAAGACAGGGTAAAGGAGAACCCTCTTGTCCAGACGGGACGTTCTTCTCTGGATACACAATGGATTCTTGGCAGCAGTGGAAGATTGTGTGCCTGACTACGATGTCGGTCGACGACGTAGAAGATGTGTACATATTTGGACTTTTGATTACAGGATTTCTGCTTTTTGGAGATGGTGGTTACCTGGCTTATCGAGTGATTCGCAAAACGTGGGCGGCTGTTTAAAGCGTTCCAAACCTGCCTGCGATGTTGGATGGAGTCTGAAGAGCGATCAACACTCAGACTGAAATGTTAAGAGAGCAGAATTGCAAGCTGGACACGATTCTTGAACAGAATAGCAGCCTGGCAGCGGTTGGACTCAGAGGTTAAAGGGTATAATCTTGGAGAAGTTGTATGCTCGAGATCTGCGGGAAGTACCAGAAATTTGGCTATTTGGATTCGCAATTGAGACATACTAGTAAAACCCTTAAGTTAGTAGGAAATTCACAACTGCCTGAACCACAACATTTATTGTTTTTCTAAATCTGGCGCCCCAATGTGGCCTTGGCAACTTCTGCTAACTGGCTATCGACAAAATATCTCCTGGATGTTATATAAACACAACGCTCTTCCCCAGCACTCCCCTACCAGCTGTGTACTGATAGGACCATGCGGCCGATTGATAAAACTTCCATCTCTCTTCTCAAGGACAATGGCGCTTCTATCAGTGTTGACAGTCTAATTCTTGCAAACACACTCAGACTTATATATATTCGCACCCTCAAGATTCCACCGTATCCTTGCTAAATCTTTACTTAAGTGTGTGTTGCTTACCCCTGCTGAGGTTTTTTGTACTACTTCAGACTGTAGAGCCTGAAATATGATTTTTTTCCCTCCTATCTTACTTTACCTTAATGTGTGATTTCATTACTTTTCATAGATTTTCAGATTTCTCAGGATTACCAGCAAAACCAAATATTATAATATATGAAAATTTGACTAAACTGTTTTTACACCAATGACCAGAGATTTTTAGATTTCTTAGAAGGATTGTATTACAACTATTTCATACCAGTGAAAGCCAAACATTATTAGTATTTAAAAAGTTTGGACCTACCAGTGACCCAGCTTCTCTACTTAGACTTCAGTGAGTGCCCATGACTGTTTCTATTTAAATGATGGGACCACAGCTGCCTCATACCAGCGAGCTCTAGGATTAATATTATCATTTTTCTTCTAGCACAGGATGAATTCCTTCCCACAGAGGACTTAATGAGCTAATTACCTCTATTAGAAAGATTGGACTGGAACCAGCTCTTACCAGTAAACTCACAAGGATTATTAATGTCAATTGATTTGTTTTTCTGTGTTTGATTTTCTGTGTCATTGTAATGTTTTTCCTCATGTAGAGCACTTTGAGTGCCTTGTTGCTGAAAAGCGCTATATAAATAAACTTGACTTGACTTGACTAAATATCGTGTTTTTATTAGCCGGCAAAAAATCATCATAACTAACAGAAACAAAGGCTTGAAAACAACAACAAACAACAAATATACATATATATATAGTACTGTGGAAAAGTTTTAGGCAGGTGTGAAAAAATGCTGTAAACAAAGAATGCTTTCAGAAATATAAATGATGATTTATTTTCATTAATTTCCAAAATGCTAAGTGAGCGAACCCAAACATACAGCCAAAGTCATTAAGAACTATCTTCAGCGTAAAGAAGAACAAGACTTACTGGAAGTGATGGTATGGCCCCCAAAGAGCCCTGATCTCAACATCATGGGGTGTGTCTGGGATTACATGAAGAGACAGAAGGATTTGAGGAAGCCGACGTCCACAGAAGATCTGTGGTTAGTTCTCCAAGATGTTTGGAACAACCTACCAGCTGAGTTCCTTCAAAAACTGTGTGCAAGTTATTAAGAAGAATGGATGCTGTTTTGAAGGCAAAGGCTGGTCACACCATATATTGATTGGATTTAGATTTCTCTATTGTTCATTCACTGCATTTTGTTGATTGATGAAAATAAATGATTAACATTTTTTGAAAGCATTCTTTGTTTACAGCATTTTTTCACACTTGCCTAAATCGTTTGCACAGTACTGATATATATATATATATATATATATATATATATATATATATACATACAGGGGTTGGAAAATGAATCTGAAACACCTGTCATTTTAGTGTGCGAGGTTTCATGGCTAAATTGGACCAGCCTGGTAGCCAGTCTTCATTGATTGCACATTGCACCAGTAAGAGCAGAGTGTGAAGGTTCAATTAGCAGGGTAAGAGCACAGTTTTGCTCAAAATATTGAAATGCACACAACATTATGGGTGACATACCAGAGTTCAAAAGAGGACAAATTGTTGGTGCACGTCTTGCTGGTGCATCTGTGACCAAGACAGCAAGTCTTTGTGATGTATCAAGAGCCACGGTATCCAGGGTAATGTCAGCATACCACCAAGAAGGACGAACCACATCCAACAGGATTAACTGTGGACGCAAGAGGAAGCTGTCTGAAAGGGATGTTCGGGTGCTAACCCGGATTGTATCCAAAAAACATGAAACCACGGCTGCCCAAATCACGGCAGAATTAAATGTGCACCTCAACTCTCCTGTTTCCACCAGAACTGTCCGTCGGGAGCTCCACAGGGTCAATATACACGGCCGGGCTGCTATAGCCAAACCTTTGGTCACTCATGCCAATGCCAAACGTTGGTTTCAATGGTGCAAGGAGCACAAATCTTGGGCTGTGGACAATGTGAAACATGTATTGTTCTCTAAAGAGTCCATCTTTACTGTTTTCCCCACATCTGGGAGAGTTACGGTGTGGAGAAGCCCCAAAGAAGCGTACCACCCAGACTGTTGCATGCCCAGAGTGAAGCATGGGGGTGGATCAGTGATGGTTTGGGCTGCCATATCATGGCATTCCCTTGGCCCAATACTTGTGCTAGATGGGCGCGTCACTGCCAAGGACTACCGAACCATTCTTGAGGACCATGTGCATCCAATGGTTCAAACATTGTATCCTGAAGGCGGTGCCGTGTATCAGGATGACAATGCACCAATACACACAGCAAGACTGGTGAAAGATTGGTTTGATGAACATGAAAGTGAAGTTGAACATCTCCCATGGCCTGCACAGTCACCAGATCTAAATATTATTGAGCCACTTTGGGGTGTTTTGGAGGAGCGAGTTGGGAAACGTTTTCCTCCACCAGTTCAAGTAGTGACCTGGCCACTATCCTGCAAGAAGAATGGCTTAAAATCCCTCTGACCACTGTGCAGGACTTGTATATGTCATTCCCAAGACGAATTGACGCTGTATTGGCCGCAAAAGGAGGCCCTACACCATACTAACAAATTATTGTGGTCTAAAACCAGGTGTTTCAGTTTCATTGTCCAACCCCTGTATATATGTGTGTGTGTGTGTCCTTTTCCCCAGCTCTGAGACTTACACCAGTGTACGCCCTGCTTGTACCAATGTCTGTGCGTAAGTGGCCAGAGAGTGACTTGTATGAGACCAGTTCAATTTTGTTTAGTTTCTCTGATGACCAGTCTAAGCAGGTTTGTGCCAGGTTCACTGAATGGATACACTGCCGTTGTTGCGATAAACCCCTAGGGACTCGGTGTCGTGAAGATAATAAACCACCAAGATCGCTATTAGAAATGTTGTGCATGCTCAGAAACAGCCGGGGAACTCTCATGTGCCGTCACTCAAACGAGGACCCACCTAACCCCAGAGAACCCTGCAAAATACTGTCCAAACTGTTGTGTGCTCTTAAACTGGTTTGAAGCGGCCTTCTGGGAAAAATTTGATTTAAAAAAAAAAAACCCCTGCAAGTTCTTGCAGTCGCTTTAAAGATAATTACTTTCCAGCACTCTTTTAAAAACATTTAGTGTGTTTTATGATCTACCGAGTGAATTTCCTTTATGAGAAAATTTAGCTTTCAATCAGAAGACCTGGTCCAGGGTTTGGTTGTGGCTTACAATAAATACAATAAAATCAATGAAGTATCTGTGGCAAGAAGATAAAGTCATTTTCTCCTCATGCCTGTTTGCTCGGGGATATCATTTTTCTCTCTAGTTATCCAGAGGGTCCTGGAGCAGATTGTAAAATCAATGGAGCAGTTACCTTTCTTTCTTCAGCAGCTCCTGGCTGATGCTGACCAGCTGCCCCGATGCATCATGAGATTTTTTGGTCATGGCCTCCAGCTCGGCCTCCACACGCATCTTCTCCTTGGCTAAGGCTTCGGCTTTCTTTTCCCCAGAGCGAACTTTAATTTCCAGGGCTAATGTAGAAAGAGAAATATGTGCACAGAATGATTTACAGAAAAAAAATCGTAGCTCCATCAGGAATCGTGTGCTCAATTTTTCAGAAGAGATGCAATAACGGGTTTAGAAATTTGCATAAAACTGCAAAAGAAACTCACAAATCAACAAACATGAAGCTTTGCTGCAAGTATTGAAAAAACCGAACTTTCAATGGAGCTCCACATCTCAGTCATACGTTACGGTAGAAACAACATTTAATCTTCAACAGCTCACAGAAAGTTGGGCTTCACCTTACTGAGTTGGTATTTTAAACACCTTTTATGATTTTTACACAACCACAGTTTGAGTTTCTTTACTGTTTCGAACAGAATTTCTACTTAAATGTGCTAATGTCACTCGAGATTCGGACATTGAAAATATTTAGAAAAACCACTAAATAATTTTCATGGTCATAGTTTTATCTCCACATGGAGAATTTACACATCAAAACAGTTTTTTCAGTCTCCCAGTGTGTTTCCCAGTCATGTAGGATGAACCAAACTACAAACTACATGAGAACAGTCTGCTTATGGGTCAGATGAGTCCAGGGTGGGAGAACCAAATGTAAAAACAGGAAGCAGATGCTGTGTTCTGAGCAAGAAGAAAACACAAAGGATTTAATCATATCATTAGTGTATTTCTAAGTACTATATTAGGCAAGATTACCTAAGAAGTATACTGAACGATTTTGAAAAGATGTCTTAAAAGTTGGGTAGAGCTTTAGGCTTCAAGAAAAACAGGTGAGGCCTTTGTTTATTGGTTAGTTTACTCTACTGCATCCCACAATGCAACGCAAACCTGGCTACAGGAGGGCGTCTGGATCAAGCTTGCAGCAGATGACTGGTAGCTGTGTCAGATCGAAGTTGGATCACCTTCAAAACATGAACAAACAGAACTAGAGTTCATTTGAAACCAGGTACCAATTGGTATCAAGACCACCTCCTGCAAACGGTCTTGGTGCAGTTGTTCAGATCCGTACTCTAGTTATATTACTGTGTTCACATCTACACAAACAAACTGCACCAAGAGGAAAAATGAACGGACTGAACACCTCAGGAGTGAAAATTCCCGTAGAATTTTTTGTAAAATCAGCCCAAAATGTGAAGGCTGCACACACAAACAGTAATTGACTGCCATTATACTTCACTTCTGAATTTTTTCCGTTCAACATACCATATTTTCCAAAAAAAACCTCTATGGACTTATAAAAAGGTATGTTTGGGCACCAGAAGGCTCTGCCACTAATGGTTCAAGAATATTTTCTGTACAACATACAGTTTTCACAATGTGACTGTTTGTTTAAGGCCTAAATTGTTGTTTGTGTGGTTTTTGGCTGCGTATTTGACTAAGACTGTTACTATGGACACACCCTCCTGAAGGTGGGGTTACCATAGCAACTAATGGCTCAGCATAATGGTCCATCATCAAGTTTCAAAGTCTTCTAAAAGCTAACGGACGCAGATGTACGTGTGCGAATATAACTGCTGACAGAAAAGGTATCAAGACCTAACAATTAATATAACTAATAAATTATACATTAAAAGATCATTTGATGCAATATGATGTATTTATTGCCCACCCAATAAAATGAAATATACCAAAAATAGGCCAGATTGTGCTTGTCTAGTATAATTGAATGACATACTGTATGTGACACTGTTGAACGGACCATAGCGAAGTGGATCATTTACAGTAAGAAAAGCACATTTTTAGAGTGGAAATTAAAAGACTCAGAGAATTGTGATTATTAACAGTTAATTAAGGAACTGACAACAAATAAATACATCAGTTTTATGTTTTTGTTCATTGTAATGGATAATGGCGCAATCTATTTTAAATTGAGCACTCATAGAAGAAAATGCTTGTTGTATTATCACATGCATTTATTTTTTTAAAGAGCAAGAAATGTAAATGAGAAGCAGCTATAATCTGATTTCTAAAACTGGACTACATGTGGAAAAAAGCTTAATCCAGGAATCGGGGACACTTTACGGATCTTGCTGTGATGGGAAGAGGTTGTTGGGGAACACGGATCCTGTTTAGAAGGATTTTATGTTGTTTTTGTAAATGTTTTACACACAGTTAAATTTACAGTTCTGACTAAAATCATAAAAGAATACTTTCTAGTGTCTCAGTTAAAGTTTCACAGAGAAAAACTGGAATTTAAATTTGTGCAGCATCTAGTAATTATAGTCACATTCTCAGAGTTTTATTTTTGCCGGGAAGAGAAAATGTAGAAACACCAAATTTAAAAATCAGTCAGTCAGTCATTTTCTAACCCCTTATTCCATAGTGGGTCGCGGGGGAGCTGGTGCCTATCTCCAGCAGTCTATGGGCGAGAGGCGGGGTACACCCTGGACAGGTCGCCAGTCCATCACAGGGCAACACACAAGCACCCATGCACACACTCATTCATACACCTAAGGGCAATTTAGAGTGACCAATTAACCTAACAGGCATGTCTTTGGACTGTGGGAGGAAGCCGGAGTACCCGGTGAGAACCCACGCATGCACGGGGAGAACATGGAAACTCCATGCAGAAAGACCCCCGGCCGGGAATCGAACCCAAGACCTTCTTGCTGCAAGGCAACAGTGCTACCCACTGCGTCACCGTGCAGCCCCAAATTTAAAAGTTTCAAAAATAATATTATCATTATTATATTTATCTCTTCACCTTTTTTCTCCTGCTGACTAAAATTCTTTCCAGAATATTCTGCTGTCATATGGTTGAATAAAACCCTTTAAAACAGTTAACTAAATGTGCTTTCTAAACCAAACACAACTTCAATCAAAAGCTATTTTTTTGCTTTTATTCCATTACTTCTGACATTTAACCATAAGATTTCCTCCTGTTTGTTCCAAAAAGACTATTTGAAGTCATTTATGACTCAAACCTTAACTTAGACTCCAAAAAAAAAACCCCATTAAAACAATAAAAAACATTTTATGCTTTAAAAGACAGCCCTTTAAATCTTTTTTTTTAATGATTTATGATCCATTCTTCAGAGGTGTCAGTTTGATTATCTGAGCTACATCGAGCGCATCTTAAGTCTGTTTGATGTCACAGAGCTTTTCAAAAGATGACTCGGTGATGATCAAAGAAAGAAACTGCAGCGGAGCAAAGAACCGCACAGTGAACTCGTCTGCTGGTGGATAGAAACACGCATACCAGGCACGTCTCCAAAAAACTTAGAATAACGTGAAAAAATTCAATATTTTTGTCACTTGTTTTCAGAAAGTGAAACTCAAATTATAAACATTTTTTACACGTAGTTTGAAATATTTCAGCCCTTGATTTCTTGTAGTTTTGATCATTATGGCTTACAGATGATCAAAACCAAAGTTCAGTGTCCAAGAAAATTTCAATTTTCAATATTTGAAACTTCTGTTGTCTCACCCTAATCAACTACTTAACTCAAAACACCTGCAAAGATTTCCTGAGCCTCTAAATGGTCTCTCAGTCTGGGTCTGTAGGCTACACATTCATGGGGAAGACTGCTACATGGACAGATGTCCAGAATAGTCACTGACACCCGCCACAAGGAGGGTAAGCCAGAAAAGGTCATTGCTAAAGAAGCTGGTTGTTTACAGACTGCTGTCTCCAAGCATATTCATAGAAAGGTTAGTGGATGGAAGAAGTGAGGTAAGAAAAGGTACACCAGCAACAAGGGTAACTGCAGCATTGAGAGGAATGTCAAGCAAAATCCATTCAAGAATTTGGGGGAGCTTCAACAGGAGTGGACTGAAGCTGGACTCAGGGCATCCAGAGCCACTAAGCACAGATGAATCCAACACATGGACTACAAGCCTCTTACCTGGGCTAAGGAGAAAAAGAACTGAACTGTTGCTCAGATGAAAGTAAAGTTTGCATTTAATGCTGCTAGTTCTGGTCCACTGGGTTTTCTGAAGTCCACATTCAACGCAGCCATCTACCAGGATATTTTAGAGCACTTTATGCCTCCTTCTGCTGACAAGCTTTATGGAGATGATCATTTCATTTTCCAGTTGGACTTGGTACCGGCCCACACTGCCAAAGGTACCAAAAGCTGGTCCAATGACCATGGTGTTACTGTGCTTGACTGGCCAGCAGACTGGCCTGACCAGAACCCCATAGAAAATCTATGGAGTATGGTCAAGAGGAAGATGAGAGACACCAGAACCAACAATGCAGATGACCTGAAGGTCGATATCAAAGCAACCTGGGCTTCCTGAACACCTCAGCAGAACCACAGGCTGATCGTCTCCATACAACACCGGATTGATGCAATAATTCATGCAAAAGGAGCCCCAACCAAGTATTGAGTGCACAGAAATGAACATACTTTTCAGAAGCCTGACATTTCTATTATTAATATCTTTTTTATTGATCTTGTGTAATATTCTCATTTTGTGAGACTAAATTTTGGGTTTCCATTATCTGTAAGCCATAATCAACAAAATTACCAGAAATAAAGGCTTGAAATATTTCACTATATGTGTGATAAATCTATACATGACTTTCTCTTTCTGAAATGACTGGGAAAAAATGTATTGAACTTTGTCACGATATGGGATTTATTTGTACATGAGCAACATTAAATATAATGTCAATATCTAAACAAGATAAAAAAGAAATTAGATTTATTGAGAAATATACTAAAAACTGAATAGTGAAAAATAGTTATATAAAAACAAGCATCTGTGTCCCATGTATATATAAATAGATTTTAACAGAAACCTGCAGGAATGAAGACCATTAGAGTCCTCATGATAATTTACCTCCAATCTGTGACTTTAGAGCTTCGATCTGGGAAGTGAGAGTGGAAACTTCTTTTTCTCTTTTCATCAACTTCTCCATTGATTCTGCAGAGGAAACAAAATGACAGCTTTGTCCCAGAATTGCAGTTTGTGACCAAACCACAATGAAGAAAAGACTTAAACTGCTCCTTTCAACTTGTTAGAGATCCATTGTTCTCCTTCAAGGACAGGCTGGGCTTTCAAACCTTCAGGTCAACTGCTCCTCTAGGTCACTTTTCTTCAATTATCCAAAATTGAGACATTGAAATTATCATTTTCTGCTTTTTTCTCTTATTTTTTTCAGTGGCCATGTTGCAGGAACTTTGTATTTTTATTTTTATTCCCTTGAAACTTGAAACTCATCAGAGTCAAGAAATATTGATTTAGAGGTCTTGCTCTGTGGGTTTTGTTACACTTTGAAAAGACAATAACTGGTGTACAGTAAGTCTTTGCTGCAAGTCTTCCTTTACTGGGATTTTAAACTAAAACTGAAACTGAGGAACCCCCAGTGTCCTCCTGGATCTCAGAGATGAACTAATATATTATGAAATAAATTTTAATGTGCCAAACGTTTATAAAAAAATAACATTTAAATACTCAGAAATTAATATCATTCAACTTTTAATAATTTTTGCATTTGATTTTTTGGTGTTTTTTAGTGTGAAATGGTTATATGAGCTAATGTTTCATGATTTTTTTTAATTATAACTGGGTGCAGAGATTTGACTCTGATGTGGATTCACTTTAATCCACACTGGTGCAAAATTATACATACAGATACAAATATAAGCACAAACAAACCCTAAATATTTTGTTCAATGTGCCTTAGCGAGTTGTACCTCGGCCACATGCTTATTGAAGCCATCAATAATCTACTGGGATTATTCTGACTGAACATTTGATTTGACCACTCCTATTGCCTCACCTGGTCAAGTTCATTTAAATGATGTTTTCCTGGCATGGACCAAGCTTTCAAGAATGCAAGGCAGCAAAAAATGAACCAATGCAGAGACTGGTACCGTGGTGTCTCCAATTAGTCCACAAATAAGTGTTTGTGAGTGTGTTTGGGTGAATGTGGCTCTATTGTAAAGCGCTTTGAGTGGTCAGTCCATTTACCGCTTTAACTTCTGGAAATGTTCAACAGAAGATGCTGAATGTTATTCTGCTTTATCTGTTCAGAAAACCAGTTTTTATCCGTGTTTGGGATCACTGTCTTGTTGGAACACCTTGTTCTGTCCAAGTTTCACCCATCTAGCTGCTGATTCGAGATGAACTGAAAGAGTCCAATGCACCAGTATCACTGGTAGCAAAACAGACCCACAGTATGACGCAACCACCACCATGGTTGACAGTTGGTTCAGGGCTCCTAGCATTGACAGCTTCTCTAGATGGTACTAGGTTTGTAGGTAAGTAAGAAAGTAAACTTTATTTATATAGCATCTTTCACAGATAAAAATCACAAAGTGCTTTACAGAGTGCGAATAACATAAATATAGGCTTAATATAATACAAAGACAGCAAGAACAGCTTTACCTAAAAGCTTGTCTAAATAAAATAAGCTGCTTTTTAAAGGAGTCAACAGAGTCCTGTCATGAAGAGACAGAGGCAAGGCATTCCTCAGCCTGCAGGCGTCCGTGTAGACATCTTAAAAGTGATTTTAGAGCCGTTTGGTCTGTCTTTGTAGGAGCCAGGAGGCCAATTTTCTTTCATCTAAAGGTTAAAGTTCAGGTCTTCTGGACCTTGGGAATGAGGTGACATCTTGACATATTGCGCTTATGCACATTTGTTTAAAGTGGTGATCCTAGAATTTCTAGTTGTTTAGAAAATTGTTCCAAGTGACTTTTCCAACTTGTGTAAATCTACAGTTCTACTTAGATCTTCACAGAGATTCTTGGACTTTCCTTTTTTTTTGATCAGTGGGCAATCCAACAAAATCTATCAAACAAATCCTTTTTACCTTCAGGTGGCGCTACAGAGCGCTGTCTGCTAAAACCCGCTGCCACAGAGACAGTTTCTTCCCTCAGGCTGTTTCTCTGATGAACACTTGACAGTCAGAGTCTCAGAAAAACAGCATGCATACTTGGATCTCACATTATATTCTATTGAAAAGTCACTTGTGTGTGTATGTACATTAAAAAAAGATATTTTCTACTTCCATACCAGTCAAACACAATTCCTGACATTTACATTGTACGTAGATTCTCAACGAAGGCATCAAACAGTGAATGAACACATATGCAATTATGTAGCAAATGAAAAATTGTAAAATAACTTTAAAAAATAACTTAAAATATTTTATATTTTAATATGTTATTTTAATGCTTAAAGTAGCCGCCCTTTGCTGTAATGACTGAAATATTAACCTTTGGCTCTCTCTCAATTAACCTCTGGGAAGTTCTTTCAAGACTCTTTGGAAAACCATTTCAGGTGACCACCTCATGAAGATCATGGAGAGAACGGAAAGAGAGCAAAGCAGGAATCAGAGCAAAGGGTGGCTTAATTTGATGAATCTAAAATATAAAAACGAGTTATTTCACACCTTTTTTTTTACTGCATAATTCCATGTGTGTTCATTCACAGGTTTGTTGTCTCTGTTGAGAATCTACAGTTTTAAATAGTCATGAAAATTAAGATAAACTACCAGAGGAACTCAATCCCAGTTGCTCACAGAGGTTAATAGGCCTTGGTGTTTCCAAGTTAAAACACCAAATTCTTGTTTTTTAAAATCCTTGCAGTGATGAAGGAGTAGGAAACAAAAAAAAAAGGAGATACATCAGAGGTATGAGATGATATGATACAAATAAATGGATATAAATACCTTCAATATTCTGCTTCAGCTTCATCTTCTCATCTGAAATTTCATTATCTTCTATCATCTGAAGCAGAGCAAAGAGATCTTACAGTAACAACAGTCGACGTGAAGTTGCAGCAGAGTAACCTTTAGCTCATATCTTCTCCTAAGCTGCTTACGTTTGCATCATGAGGTGTGAAGCGGTCTGCCTGCACAGCCTGAAGCTGGTTCACCGTCACCCTCAGCTTCTCCTCCAGTTTCTGGATCTCCTCCTGGCTCTCAGCCTGGGCCTTCTGCAGAGCCCGGTAATCCGTCATCGTCCTCTCCGACAGCTCCAGGCTTTCTCGCAGCTCAGTCGTCATTTTTTCCCTCTCCACCCGAAGCATCTCCATCTCTGCCAGCCTGGCCTCCGCCTTCTGCAGTTTGTGGGAGACCTCATTCAGCACAGCCTTGCCGCTCTGAGCCTCCACGTCGGACCTGCCTTCAGCCAGCTGGTCTCTGGCCTCCTGAAGGCGAGCGCGGAGGTCCTCGCGCTCCTTGATCAGAATGGCAGCTTCGATCTTGTGTTTGGCCTTTAAGTTCTCCATCTCCAGCTGGTGCTCCATCTTCAGGCTCTCCATGGTGATCCTCAGCTCCTGGGCATCCTGCTCCTGGCCTTGTGGAGAAGACTGACCTCTACTCAACGATGCCTTCAGCTCCTCCAAGGATCGCTGATGGTCACTTACTAAAGTGTCAAACTTAGCCTGGACATAAAACAAAAAGCCACAGCAATAAATAATTCAGACACTGTTGCACCCAAACAACAATGTTTTAACAATGTTTTATTTATAAACTAAACTCTGGTAAAGGGACCCCCTGTTCTACCTTAAGCTCTACAATCAGATGTGAAGACCAAACAGTAACAGAGTACCTTCCAGGAGTCCATCATCTCCACGTTCTCCTTGTTGGCTTGTTGGACCTTCTGCTTCATCTCGCTGATCTCAACGCTCTGTTTCTCCACGACCGTCCTCAGCGAGCTGATCTCCTGCTGGCTTGCTGCTAACGCCGTCTCATACTTCACTTTGAGCTCGCTGCTCTCCTTGTGGTGCTCGCGGCCTGCCGACAGCAGCTGCTCCCGCAGCAGGAGGGCCTCCGGTTGGATGTCGGCCCCCGGGGCCTCTTGCTGGGAGCTTGCGTCGACTCGTCGGAGCTGACCCTGGAGGTCCTCAACCTGAGCTCTTCGGAGGGTGAGCTCCTTCTCCAGCTGCATGATGCGACTCTGCTCTTCTACTGTGGTTTGCTAAGACAGAAAACAACAGCCATCACTGATTCTGAGAAGTTTCCTGCTACAGGTTGAAGTTGAAGAATTTCCTACTGCGACTGGTGAAAAAACCCACAGAGCACTCATGGCAGAGATCAGGCTTTAGGACGGAAATCAAAGAGAAACTGCAGAGGGACAAATAAAATATGGGGACAGCAACAGATTGGTCAACTTTTGGCTCCTTCTCGTTTTCAAAAAGATCCAATGATTAAAAACTTTGTTAGGTTACAGGTTAGGTTTTGGTTACAGAATATCTAACAGTTTTTTGTGTGTGCCGGGCAGGTCCAACACTGAAAAATACATTTTTTTTGTAAATACTTCACAACTGAAACCTATACATTTTTTTGGGTTAGTAATGAAGCACCCAATGGCATTTTGGTTGCTAGCCGTTGTTTTACGTTTAGTAAAGAGCAGCTACACCTGTAGCACTTTTTACAATAAAATGTGTCTGTTTGCCTCTGCTGGCATGTCTGACATCAATAGTGAGGCTGCAGATGAATTCTGCTGTGGTGGGATGGCAGCACTTACAACTCTGCACAATTATAAGATGCTGCAGACCATGGGCCAAAGGTAGGGATGTCTGAGTCCAGTCCTCGAGAGCTACTACTCTGCAGCTTTTAGATGCATCCCTGGTTCCTGCACCTGAATCAAATGGCTGAATTCCCTCATCAGCATTCAGTTGTTCAGCTCTGCAGACGCCTCATAAGGAGCCGTTCATTTGATTCAGGTGTGTTGGAGAAGGGATGCATCTAAAAGTTGCAGGATGGTAGATCTTGAGTAATGGGTTTGGGAACCCCTGACCTAAAGTATTCCTCAAAGTAAATACTCTTTTAAGCCACCTTCCCCTCTGTAGGTTCAGCTCCCTGCTCCAGCTACAGTGTTGCTCCAGCATCAGCCCATGCCACACCGTTCTAGCCTCCACACAGCAACCATAGCCACCACCACAGCCCTGCTGGCCACAGCTGGTGCTGCGGCTCTAGCCTCAGCGACCACACCCTTCTCTAGTCTCCAAGCGCCAGAGGGCTGATTCATCTTCAGTCGTCGATGGTCCAGGTGAAAGGAGATGGCTCTTCAGTCTCCGTGGATCTGGCTGACACCACTTCAGTCTCAGCGGGTCCAGTTAACGGTCCTTCACTCTCCAAATGTCCGGCCAACTGTCTCTTCAGTCTCTGGGTATCCGGGTGATGCCAACACTTTTTAGGTCTTTGAGGGTCAGAGGGTTGAGACCAATTTAGTCTTTAAGGATCCAGGTAAGGCCAGTGGCTCTTCAGTCTTTGATGGTCCAACGTTTTTGTAGTCTCTGAGGGTAATGCCGATGCCACTGTAGTCGCTGAAGGTTATGTCGAGAGCCCAGGGCTTCTTTTTACACCCAGAAATTCTGGTAAGAAAAAGCCTTGAGAGATTTGAGCATTTTCTTTCAAATTTCATCAAAATACATAACTACTGAGCAATCTTTAAACAGATGTAAAATGGTTAATTTGATGGTTATGTGTATGAAAGGGAAGTAGGTTGAGCAGAGCACACTTATTACGAAATGGTGGTACAAACTGGCGAACCGACCAATTAAAACTAAACGTAAGGACAATATTGGGCTCTACTGGTTGGTCTTTATTTGTCTCCTGAAGGGAAAAGTTGCTTACTTCGACGTTCTGCTCTTCACAAGGTTAATTCAGACTCTGTTTACAGGCTGGAGTCCAACACAAAGAACCAGGAGGCACTTAAAAGCAGACCAGGTGATAATTTTCTGTGGGTTTATAACCCTAAACAACAATTTACGCAGCTAAATTTCCTCCCTATTAATGTAAAAGCACTCATTAAGTGAGCTTTAAGTCTTTTTCATTATTAGTGTCAAATCTTGCTGATGCGTCCAACGGTCTGTTTCCTGGCAGCCATAACTGGACTCCTTTTTTATTTCAGGAGAGTACCATCAAAGTAATGGCACCAGCAGGACAATAAAAGCTGAAAGACATTAACATTGAAATCAATGCTTCTTTCCAAAATGTTTAAAGAAGGAGCCAAGTGATCAATGTGTCACTGTCCAAATGTGCAAAAGTCCAGAGAAGCAGAAGATGAGAGAGGAATGCTGTTTTTTCATCTAAAAGCAGCCAGGCAAATGTCAGGAAGCCAAAAACAAACCTGAACAAAGTGTCAGCTCTGCAAACATCCCTCACACACACACTTGTATCCAAAGAGAACCAGAAGAAAACTGAGGAGAAAGACCTGCTGCACAGCGAGCAGCACAACCGTGTAGGAAAACAAATGAACACAGAGTTTTACATTGATTCGCCTGAACTGCACCCAGATACAGAAACACAGAAGTGAAACAAGGATAGAGAGGAGTCTACTCGAGGTTAATGTCGTTGAGAGTATCTGAAGTCGAGAGTTGAGACAGCTCAGCAGCGGATCAAAGCCAAAACAAGATGACATCTTTTTTTTCACCTTGGTTCTGTTGCCCAACCTCAAGGATTCTGCAACATGACCGCGCCTTCCCTGTTGACAGAAGCAGGAATCAACCATTTCAAAGTGTTTAGTTATCTTTGAAACCTTAAAGAAAAAAACCAAAGCGTATATGGAGTGACAACCTGTTTATTATTGAGGAGACTCTCACTGAGAGGTGCAGCACAGCATATTAATGCAGTGCACAGGGTGTCATGCATATTATCACTATGATTTAGCCCAATCTTTAAAAATTACACAATTACACAGAAATGAAGGATATTCATCCTCGATATAAAAAGTCAACAGTGAAGCTGTCAGCCTGCTGGTTATGTCACTGGGTCACTTTGTTTTAAAGCATATATTAGTAGTTGTCACTCTTTAGTCCTAATCTGTCTCTTATTAAAAATGTTACAATGAAGATAATCTGAAGCCAACAGCCACAAGCTTAAAAAGAAATGGGAAGAACTTTTGTTTTGTGCTTTTATTATCACCTTTCTATTTGCATACGGACTGATAAATAGAAATGGGTTCTTTGTTTTTGACGTTGAGGCTTGGATTAGCTCTTCACATCCTGTTCTTCTTTTAGAAAACATCACATAAGCAAAGGTAACCAAGATAAGCCAAAAAAAGATAACCTAAGCGATGCTATATTAAACTAAGGTATATCGGGAAAAGCCAAGCTAAGATAAGCTAAACTCAGCTCAGAAATAACAATAAGATTAGCAAAGACAAAATAAAATAAGATAAATTACGATGAAATAAACATACTGTAGCTGAAGTAAAATAAGTCAACCTAAGATAATCTATGTAAGCTAAGACAAGGTTAACTAAAGTAAGCCAAGATAAGCTAAGGTAAGCTAAAATAAGCTAAACTTAGTTTAGTTTTTGCCTTAACTTAGCTTATTTTATTCAGCTAAGATAAGCAAATACTTTATTATGTATAGTGGCACAGTTGGAAGAACTGTTGCCTTGCAGCAAGAAGGTCCTGGGTTTGAATCCTGGCCAGGGATCCTTCTGCATGGAGTTTGCATGTTCTCCCCCTGCATGCATGGGTTCGCTCCGGGTACTCCAGCTTCCTTCCACAGTCCAAAAACGTGACAAATATGACTGGCCACTTTTAATTGCCTTTAGGAGTGAGCGTGTGTGACCATGGCTTTATGTTCGATGTGTCTCCGTGTTGCCCTGTGATGGACTGAGACCTGTAATGATCAGTGAAAACAGGCGCCAGAACCCCCCAACCGCTACCCACTCCACCCACCCCACCTCCCCACGACCCTGCAGGGATACGCAGTCATACACAATGTATGCATGGATAGGAAATATGATACTAATAAGGTTTTAAAAATCTAAAGTGTTTAAAATCACCTATTTCTCCATATTATGAAGTCCTTCCTTGACCAGAAACAAGGACAAAGCTCAAAGTTCGACACAGGTTGAGTTTGAAAATGTTTATATTATGGCTACCATAGAGCTAATGCAGACTAAATTAATATTCTGCAGGCATGTAATCCACGTTTTTCAGGATTAAATAAAAATGTGGGATACCATAGGCAGACAGGACGTGACTTTAATCAGTGCAGCATTTGAAATGCCTTTGACAGAGAAGCAGAACAACACAGGACAGTAAGCACAGGCAGCGGGCTCATGCTTTTTTACCCTTCGCCTCTCTAATTCTTTCTGAAGCGCCTCTGCTCTCGATTTTTCGAGCAGCAGACTCTGCTCAAGCTGACGAATGTGGGCATGTTCCAATTTCGTCTGAGTCTACAGAAAAACACAAAGACACAGACAGAAAAAGGAAAGAGAAAAGGAAAGACTGAAAGGGAAAAAAGACGAATGCAGATCAGAGAGGAATAACTTAAAGAAGTGGCAACAGATGATCAGAGTGAAGGTGAAGATCATTCGAGGTTGGATTTCATTCCCTCAGCATTTCCCAGATCCCACTCTGTTTCATAGCCAATTAATACAGAAGAGATGCCAGTCTTGCCTCTTTAATGATTAAATGTTTGAAGATTTCATTCACAAACTACAATAAAATATTTACTGAGGGCTTCAGTGATGTGGGAACTTTACCATAAATATTTGAGACTCTATGAAATGTATTCTTAAATGTCAGCTCTTAGTTATTAGCCTAGATCTGTGGCATTGATAAACCATTGAATTTTAACGCATTTTCACATTAAATAAAAATATAAAATGTAAAACAATAAACAGACATATTAGCACCGCATATACATCTGAGTCTAATATGTTTCGATTGCTCTCTAAGTGACTCAAATTTGGTCCAAAGTCTAACTAAAGGTAATCTCAGGATGCACGTATCGAGAGTTACTGACATGCAATACCAGTCAACACTAATTATTTATCAAACTATGGTGAAGCCAAAATGGAAAGGCAGTATGCTGAAGAGAAAATACATCAGAAATGACCTTGCTCATCAATCTGGGAAGTGTTATAAGGCCATTTCTAAACTATCTGAAGTTCTACAGAAAGATTATTTACTAATAAAACCTGTTTCAGCCTGCGGCCAAAATTCACAGGACTTCATCTCCCAGGAAATTCACACCATGGTCAGATTGCCAAAAATCCAAGAGCTCCATTTCAGAATCGACATGCCTCAGTTTACATGGGAAAGGTTAAAGTTCATGACAGGACAATTAGAAAAAAGACTGAACAAGTATGAATTGTTTGCAAGGGCTACCAGCAGGAAGTTTAATTCTCTAAAGAAATAATTTGGCACTTTTATTTTTGAGAAACCAAAGCAGAGAGGCAGTTTGGGATTGTTCTGCAGCCTGTGCACGTTGGGGGCCATCGAGTCGACCATTAACTCGCCTACATTTAATGCATTCTAGAGTCAAATGTGAAATCATCTGTTCGACGGCTGAAGATCAAAACCATGTAAGCCACGAAGAATGTTGTGAAGATAAATTCTTCCACAGCAATATAACAAATTCATAACATCAAGCAGAAAATAACTGCTGACAGTTATTGCAGCTAAATCAGTGGTTTTACAAGCTGTTGGATAATAAGATGTACTTCCTCTTGTTTAATAAGGCCTGGCGGTGAGGCATCTGTTGTCTGTTTTAGTACACTTGAGATTATTTTAGAAAAATGGATTTATTATGTCCAGGAATGTAAGTATGATGAGCAGCAGGCTCTTCTATATTTTGGCATGAATTTGTGCAGCTCTTGCAGCGTTTTGCAGGTCTGCATATACACATCTCCAGTCGTGTCACTCAGGAGAAACTTCTCTGAGACAGATAACAAGAAAGCCAACTGACGAAGATTTCGGGTTGCCAAGTCCTGGATGTCCTGGTTCTACACCAGCATATTCATGTAAATGATGTCCTGCTCATCTCAACAGTCATTTAGAAAAATAACATTATCAGTCAACGGAGATTATTAATTAATAGTCCTTTCAAACTCAAAATAATCACAGTGAAACCGTTTCTTTTTATAAAGGAAACAAAACTGGCTCTTTTATTTTTCACTGGTAGGTTCACAACGTTCTGAGGAAATTCTGTTTGAGGTGAATCAAACATTCAGTTTATACTCTTTTCATTGAGGAACATAGCCTTCAAATCACGTGTTGAGCCTATTATTAACTGTCTACTTTCCCATTTCCTGTGCAAAAATGGCTCCCACACAATGTGGGGACAACTACAGCAGTGGCTGCATCAGCATTTTTCTTGTCATTAACAGATAAGATGGCACCTACCTTAATGCACAAAACAAACTCAAGTTCAAAAGCAACATTTTAAAGCTGTCAGTCAGCTGTATATCTAGACCACATGTCTTTCTGAGGCACATACCTGAACTAATCCAACCCTAATTAAACACCTGCAAATGGTTCTTAAATACAATTCGTTTATCTGATCCACAGACTGGATCCTAAAATTACGCAGCAGAATTGCCTCTAATTTAAAACCTAAACGGAGCATTAATGGGTTGCACAGGTGTTTTCTACTGATAATTACCTCCAGGTCTCCTTTGGTGATGGACTCTTCTTCCACTCTGAACTGGAGGTCCTCCACTTTCCTGTAAACATTTGAAATTCTGATCATTGTCAGGGAAGCCAAGGAAGAAGTTAGGTCAAACAGCAGGACAGAACAATCATGTGAACCAGCAGAAAACCAATTTACCCGCTCAGTGTGAATCCATTTTTGTCATTCCTCTGGCTTATGATACAAAAAACAACATCTTTTTACTCAGTATGCATGAAAGCAGACTTTTTCCTCATTGTTTTCACTCTATGAGCAAAGAACAACTTAAAACAATATAATATCAGGGGTTTAATACTTTTTTTTTGCCAATAACAGAGATTAAAGAGATCAAAACAAAGCCTGGTTGAAAAACAGAAATCTCATCTCCTTGTTTGGCCATTTTCTCTCTTCCTACTTCCATTTCAAACCCTTAAACAAATCATTGTGTAACGCTGTGCTTCATCATTGCATATCATTTCATTTTTTTCTTGGCAGTTACGTATTTAGACGAATCATGAAGATAACTAACCCGAGAAATCCTCAAATCTCTCTTATAATTTAGTCTATTTTTTTATTTATTTACTTTTTTTTTAGACAGGTAATCTCATTGAGACTGGTGGTTTCATTTACAAGAGATACCTGCAACAAGATATAAGTTACACAAAATAATTGGATGCTATTTCCTCTAAACTAACTGACCTCATCCTGACCCATCTGTAACTGAGCTGTTAGCCTGCTCCTTAAACACAAAGCCCATTAACACTGCTTTGGTCTGTTGTTTTGAGAATGAGTAAACTTCTGCCAACATATAAAATGGACCATAAACAGAACAGCTGTGGTTACGCTTTCAGATCACTTAGTTTGGTTCACAGAGAGGTCTGTGAGTGACATCACCTCTTCTCCTCTTCGAGCTGATTGGCCAGTTCCAGCTTGTCTTTCTGTGTGCTAGCCAGCATGGTTTGGACCTGCTGGAGGGCGCTCTCGTTCTCTGTGACATACTGTGGACACAAAGAAGACGACTGATTCTGGTTGAGTGTGTTAAACACACTAGATGTTAGTACATTGCATGGGACAGTAACTCCACCCTTCTCTTCACTGATTGGCTGTTTTTGTACCTGCACGCGCTGTGCCTTGAGGATGCTCAGCTCCTTCTCCACCTCGCAGATGTGGCTGTTTGCCTTGGCAACCTCGGCGCGCTCCAGATCCCTCTCGGCCAGCAGCTGCTCGATGTGCTGCTGCTTCTCCTTCAGGGCCTCCTGGAGCGCCGTGGTGCCCGAGATCTTACGGGCGTAGCGGGACGACGTCTCCGTCAGCTTAAAGTGAGAAGGAGATGGAGCATCAATAAAATCCAAGGTGGACTTTTCTTTAGGGTTGGCTGTAATGAAATAGCTCATTGTATACCACGGTATCCCAAAAATGAATTTTGTATTTATTTGACTCACTGATCAACATTTATGGCCAAAAAGGTTCTCGCTTTGAAACAAACATGTTTTACAACTTCTGCTCTGATGTACTGTCGTGAAAAAATTAGGACATATTAGGTACTGAAAATTCCAAGTAATACAAATAAACAGTAAAAACTATAGAATAGGGCTTTTAAAGATTTCTGTTGTGCTCCTGACTGTTGTACTGAGAGTGAACACCATGGTAAGATTAAAAGAGCTTCTAAGCAAGTTCACATTGAAAGCTGACTGCAAAGAAGTCTCCAAAAACCCTAAAATGTCCTCACAGGACCTACAGCAAGCTCTTGACACTTGTGCAAGGAGGAAACCTTTGTTATGTAAGAAAAACATGAAGGCCCGACTGAAGTTTGCCAGAGAGCACGTGGACAAAGACCCGGACATCTGGAATTATATTCTTTGGACAGATGAGTTTAAAACTTAATGTTGATAAAACAAGGTTAAGTTTTTGGTTTTACCTGTTTTAAACCATTTTAATATCTAGAGATATATAAAAAAGATCACAAAGTTAAAGTGAGCATTTATTTTAAAAGCACTGAATATTGGGGAGTACTAACTTATTCACATGCCTGTATTTGTGTGGTGGAGGAATATCAGCTAACTTCATTTCACTACAGTCACTGTGTCATTGGGTGGGTGCTATAGAATCATGTCGCCACCGGTGCAGAGCTTGCTCTAACTGGCAGCAGGAGGATGTGGTGCATCTAAACGCACAGAGAGGTGAGGAGAAAGGTAACAAAGACGCTACTTTTCTCCAAGTAAACTATCAAGAGCAGACTGAGATTCTGCAGGTAGTAGAAGATGGACAGTAGAAGACTGGTGCAGAGGTCATTTCACTGACTCCTCCTTCTCATTGTTAGGGAGGTCTGGAGAGGAAAAGCTGAGAGCTTCCATAATTCCTTCCATCAAGGGGAGTAAGCTTCCTCCCAGTTCTGCCCGAAAAATACAGCTATGAATTAAGAGTGGGATCAAAACATTCTCATCCTCTTCAAAAAAATCCAGGGACAATTTCATGATTAACTGCGGATTGTCCAGCGTGGCGGAGTATCACAAGGCAAAAGTGACAACAAAGTGTCTCAAGGATCACGACACTGAAAGTTTGTAACCTAAAAACCGTGATCAACTCAGTCAGGATTCCACCCACAAGTTGAATGTCTTTCAATAAAAACCTGTGAAACCTATCAAATGTTTTTTTTTATTACTGAGTATACCACATAAACATGTTAGAAGGAAAAAAAAGCTGAAGCTGTAAAACATTAGTCTCAACGCCAAAACCTTTAGAAGTGACCATTTATTTCTTCATTGAGGATATTGCAAAATGCAATACGTTATTTGTCCCCTAGAGGGACCTCTTTACAAAGGTTTCCAGGCATATTATTTGGGTTTCTTCTGCAGTTGTAATTTAAGCAGAATTACACAAAGAAAATATGTTTTTGTTCAAAAGATTAACTGAGACAACAAAGAACACTAAGGTTTTTGGAGGTAATTCTTTTCTTGCAAAAACAGAATATATTTTTAAAGAAAACTATAGAAAAAAGGGCTTACTAAGCAAGGCAATTAGTTAATGATTCTGTAATTTTTGTAGGATCTATATAGCTGTACCTACAAATTAGCCATGAATTGCACAAAATAGAAAGTTCCCTGTTCTTGAGTACTGTGACAGACCAAACATTATGCTTTAAGACTATCTGGTACAGGGGAATCAGCCAGATAATTTACAAAGCTTGCTTTCAGTACTGTCTGACGCCGCTGCCAACAATTAAGGAAAGTAGAAGGGAGTGTTCTCCGTCCAAGCACTGGCTTGTAACCAGAAGCTAAAATCAATGTGAGATACTCCGATGCCCCTTCTACTTCAGTCTGCTGCCAGGGACCACTCCGAGTCTTAGCCTTTAAGGATGCAGTGTGTCTGAAATGAGATGAGCTCTCTTCTAGGTCGCGGATTCGTTAAGCATAATTAAAATGAATGCGTTAGTAACATAGAGCGAAGGAAAAACTTTCTTTACATAATTTTACAAATTTATCAACCTCTACTTTGAATTTGCAGACTGTTTCAGTACCAAAATGTACACTTTCCAATCCAACTTGTCTGTGTGTAGTGGTGTGGTAAACCACCCTGGTTCACTATGTTTACTTACTCACTATTTCTCCAGTTAGATGAGGAGATCCCTTCAAGTCATGTCTGAACAGAAAATATAACTCTTTCACAAGAAATGCTCCATAACAAACCAGAAAGTCAGAAAACGCTGGTGATTTGACAAATAAAAACTGTAAACCCTGTATTGGGTACAAATAGACAAAATGGCTACATTTTAAAGTAGAAACTGTATTTGGAGATGAAACTATGAGTATAGAGCAATTTAAATCCAAAGGTTTTTCAGCCAATTCACAAGGTCAACATCTAGAGTAAGTAGCATCATCACTCACTAATGTCTGATTCACACGACAGGATTTTTATGCCAATTTTTGACCCGACCTTCCCCTTCCAACATGCCTCGATTATAGTGATGACTCTTAAGATAATCCTATGAGATAATTCTGCTGTGTGTGGTGTGTTAAGAGTGATCCAGTCTGCTTGTCTAATCTAGTCTGAAGGACGTCGGGATATTCAGCATGTTGGACTGTCTTGGTCCGATATCCTACCGTGTGGGGTGTTCCCTGAGGACAAACGAGCACACAGAATGTGACGTGTAGCCAATCAGAAAGTAAAGTGACAGGAACACTCCGAACTCGCGTTTGAACTTGACAGGGTTTGCGAGATTTTCCGCCTGACATTTGAATGTTCATGAGTGAAATCTGTTGGAGTGTGGAGGACTGAACCTGTTATACCTACGATTTTTTATCAGCACGTGTGGGGTCTCTTAGGATTTGAAAATCAGCTGACAATTTTAAAATCTTGCCATGTGAACCAGACATAAGCAGGAGATTTTGAGGTAAAATCTGAAAACATTTGTGAAAATTAAATTGAAATTGTATAAAAGAAGTCCAACTTTCAGTGACCTGTTTACATTTGGTGTTGGAGGTGTAAAATATGGCTTAGCTTAGCTTAGCTTTTCTCTCTACTGTCATCCAAAGCTGATTTCTGTCTCTAATATTGTTAGCTGTCCTTAGTAAAGCTAATAAATACTTTACAATAAAACGTCGTTGCACTCTTAATACAGAAGGGAGCAACTTTAAGTTATAAAATCTGTGCTTTTATGAAGCAGTTTGATGTTTTCATCTTAAAAAAATGAAGCGAACAGGACTGACCAAGACATGGGAGAGGTGATCTGCTCATCTAACCTTCTACAAGAGAGCAAACAAACATTCACCACTGAACGTCAACCAGATCCTTTAAGCTGCTCATCACACTCATGCTGAAACAGCCCGTCTGTTATCAGCGTGAGCCTGGAGCACACTGCAGCCGTCTTACCAGTCCAGCTCGGCTCGGGCGTCCACCCACAGAGGAGGCCACCGAGCTGACTGAACTGATGGAGGAGCTGCTGGGGCTGTGGGCCAAAGAGGACACCCCCATTGCCACCCGTTTGCTCTTCTTTGCCTTGGCTGGGCTGGTGGAGGGAAAACCGATGCGGATCACCTTGTGGATAGGAGCGAACAGGCCAAACTTTGGAAGGCACTGGAAGTATCTGCAGGAAAAAGGAGGAGAATGGGATGTTTGGTCTTTTGATTACAGCGGAGAATATTAGGCAAAAGTAAGATATTATCCAAGCCTGTGCTACAGCTTGTTTCATCTGAAAATGAAATGCTTTGATTTAAGAGGAGCATGAAAAGTTTTAAGGCCTCTCTGAACTGATGAGAACTATCAGGTACCAGATATTATAGTTGTAGGAGTAAAACATCTTCCCATTCTTCTTTCGGAGGAACGCTGGGGTTCCCAACAGACAGTTAGTGCGACATTCACCAAAAACAGCACAAGGAGAAACATGTTTTTTGCTCTGAGAGTTGAGAATGGAGTGATTTCAGCAGAGTTGGAAAAGAGTGTGATGGAAGAAGAAGCTAAAGTACATTGTAGCACATTTTTAAGCTCGACTTTTCCCCACCAAACTGTAAAATTCAACCTGAATGGTCTGATCTCATCTGTGTCCTCTACATGCAAATAAATAAGTTACATCTTTTCTCTCTTCTCTCTCGTTCAGCCCATAGCTTTAACAACTGGCTCAGAGCGTATCTGTTAAACTGTGTTTCTCTCCTAGATGCAGCCACTAAAGGAGCTACTACTGCCATTAACTCCCTACTTTTTCTCTAACATAGAAAGTACTCCTGGATTAGTGTTTCTGTGTTTTTCTGTGTGTAAGCTGTGTCTACTAATGTCTCTGTATAATCCTAAAAACTTTCAGTGCATTTTCCATTAACCAATACATTATTTCTCAGACATTAAAAAGGTTAAGATTAACACATTTATCATTTTGTGTATTATATTTAGGACTCAAAACTTCTGATGAACTTATTTATTGAGGAGCAAAAGTACAAGGACCCATCAAAAAGGTCAAAAGAACAACTAGATGGTTTATAATTATATATACCTGGAATTAAATAAACAAACATTTTTAAAAATATGGCAATCATTACTCAAAATGTGTACCCAGTAAATGTATTCACAACTGGAACAAAAGCTGGAGCCAATCTGATCTGGGGTCAGTCAGTGAGAGCAGACAGCTGAACAGATGGATCTATATCCTTCCCTGTAGTTTCCTTTAAGGAAAACCCAGCAGAGGAATTGGAGGAGCTGGGAGCAAATGGTGTAAGTGTCAGCGTGAGCGCATACCTTGTACCAGCGACTGCACCATCGTTCTTCCCCAGGGGCTCATCCAGCTCGACCCCGCACCATTCACCCTTGGCGAAGTCTGTTTCCCCCATGTAACGTATCACTCCCATCTTAGAGCCTCCCACCTGGAAATAAAGATGGCGGTCAGAGCGATAAAATCCACCTGGAGAGTATTAAAAAGGTTTAGAGTGGATAACTTTCGAAGACTTGGTAGAACACGGTGGTAGAATATCAGGACTCATTTCTAATTGTGATAGTACTCTAGAGGCTGTTTTTTGTCAACTTGCCAAAGTCAGAGGAAATTAGAATCCTTTCATGGTGGCTTTGGGTTTGAAACAGATAAAACAGACAAATGAAAGAGCTACTCCAAAGCTCTGCCTGGGAAAGTGGGTGTTTATAATAAACAAATCTGAAGTAACCAAAGAAATAAAGGTTCGACCTCTGGATCCACGTCCAGTAGAAGCATCCCATTCACAGTGAGACAAACTTTAAAACGCTCTCACTGACACCAAGCTGAGGTTCACATGCAGACCAGAGATCCACATGAGTAAAATACACCCACTATGTCTCATGTGCATCCTAATTCTGGCTGTCATCAAAGTCTTACTTTTTACTGGTAAATGTAAAAACACAAGTATGTCTTACTGGTTTCTTTCCTGTTGCTATCAGAGTAAAGGGGGTTAATGCCTGCCTCAATTAAAATTGTTATCTGTAAAGCATTTTGAAAACCATTGTTGTGGAAAAAAGCATAATCCAAACGCTGATATGATGAAAATGACTCAGTCGGGTTTATGTTCATGTGAAACATATTTACAGACGGACCGTGGGAAACAAACGTCTCCGTAAGTGACAGTCAGAACTGTTTTTTATTTATCTATCCTGCTTTGCAGCTGCAGAGCTCAATCTAACAGGCAGACGACCTTCAGAGGCAGAGCAGAGTCTCAACCAGTGTCTCTAAAGCATAATAAAATAAAGACATAACATAACCATAAGTTAACAGTAATAGTATTATGGAAAGCAAAGTTCAACCTTGAGACAATCATAAGATTTTAGGAAGAAACAAATTCTTCAGTCACACCATGTATCCTCTTTCTTCTACCATCATGTGATACTTTGTGTTGTTCTGCCCAATAAAATCCCATCAGCCCATTGCACAGAAAGGATCAACTCTGTTCAGAGGCTGCTTGAATTAACGGTCTCTCCTATATCTAACAATCTGTGTAAACCTGCAATTTTAATTGTAGAAATATCTATATATTTCTCTCAGTTATTCAGGACACGTTAGAACATTTTGCCAGGTGTCATTAGTTAGGATTTCCTTCTGCATTTTTCTCAGTCTCACTCAGACTGAGTTGCACGTGTGCTTCACATTCAGAGCAGACGCTGCAAAAACTGATAATGGGTAAGGCCATTTTATTTCAGAAAGCTCTCCTTCTCATTAACATGTGGATAGGTCTTGTCAATTTCACCCTCTTATTTTGCAGAAGACAGTAGAAAAATCCTGAGGATGATCCACGCAGGTTTCTAGACAACAATAGGAAAAATATGCAACAATCTGATCTTAGAAAAGCAGCTTTTAGAACTACAGGGGAGGTATTCTGCTGGGTTGCTTCAAACAAACGGTTTCAGATGTGGTCAATAAAGTGATGAAGAGCGATCACAAAAGGAGCATATTGCACTGCTGAACAATGAACTCATTCACAAACTCTGCTGTGATGGTTTTCAGCTAACTCACATGCTGCTCTGGAGCCTGCTGAGTAAAGCTACTAATATGAGAAGAAAATGTAAAAAAAACTTAAACTTTTTGCTCCTTCAGCATTACTGTTTCAACTTCTTTAGCCTAAATATTCAGGGAAATTGTATTCCAACAAGGCAGCTGCAGCTTTGAAAGATTCATGTGTGAAATCACCAGTCACTCCCAGTACATCCAGTAATGTCACATCACTGAGTGAAAATAATGGTTTCCTGTAGGGAGGACAGTCTAAGCTTCAGCACAGCTGCTGAATGTCTTTCACACATGGTGAGCAGCACATGTATGACACACAAGAAAAAAATGCCTGAGCCGCTTCAGACATCTCATTTCCTCAGGAAGTGACTTCATGAAGGATGATCTTCCACCTAAATCTGGGGTGGGTAACTCCAGTCCTGGAGCGCCGGTGTCCCGCAACTTTTAGATGTGTCCTTGGTCCGACACACCTGAATCCAACGGCTGAATTATCTCCTCAGTATGCAGTGAAGCTCTGCACAGTCCTGGTAATGAGCCATTCATTTGAATCAGCTATGCTGAACCAGGGGAACATCTTCTAAAACAGAGGTGGGCAACTTCAGTTCTTAAAGGGTTGGTGTCCTGCATGTTTTTGATGTGTCTCTTTTTCTACACGCATGGATCTAATGTATGGATGATTATGTATCTACATGCTTCCATTTGCCTTTCACTTTGCTGCTGATACACCTGAATATCCCCATTGTGGGACAATAAAGGTTATTTCTAGTCTATTCTAATCTAATTGGAGACTCTAAATTGCCATTGAGTATGTCTGTGTACGCTGTTGTCTCATGTATCTCTGTGTTGGATCTGTGATCGACTAGGGACTTGTCCAGGGTGGACTCCTCCTCCTGCAGAAAGCTCCCCATGCAAACCTCAACAGTATTAACTAACATGTTGGTTTTAAACACTTTACAAAAGCATCGGATGTTTAGTTGAACTGACATCTTTGTTTTGTTTTTGTGAAAATGCCTCACCTCTCAGTATATCTGGGATATTATCCTGATAGACTGATAAAATGTTATTCATCCACCAGTCATTAGACACTGGAGGTGAAAAGGTTAGGTTACATCATAACAAATAAAATTAAAATACATTAAAAAAATGAATTTGGGGATGTTTTCAGGCCCTGTTGTTGTGTTTTGTGAAACCGCTGAGACAAGAGAGGACGTCACAAGACGTTAGGCAGAGACAATTACTGTCAGCCTGGGAGATGTCTCAGCGAATCAGGGTTAAAATGTAATGGTAAAACTAACCCTGGCTTTCTCAATGTTGAATCCTCAACACTCACACTGTTCTTTTATCAAAAAGGTTACAATTTCACATAATTCAGAAAGGATCCCACTCAGTGCTAATAAACTGCCAAACGTCCCTCCTCTTCAGGGTGTCCCTCGACTGCCACCGTTTTATAATTTGATACCAAAACAAGAGAAACGGCCATTCGCTTTGTGTCCACGGTGTGAAATCCGAGTTTGTGCTGATTTCACTTATACTGAAGGCGGCGTTTCAGAGGAGGCTGAGACGACTGGATAGCAGCACATCTGAGCCACCGCAGCCAGATGGTTTACACTGGGAGAGGCTTAGAAATAGATGGATTCACTGATCAATGTGTCAGCAGCGGACTCTTCTCTGCTTAAGTGCTGAAAGTATTCCAGAGTGATTTATAATATTGACTGGCGTGGAGGTGCTAGTCATCTCCAGAAAGCAAAGTGAGCTGGGGTCAAATTTATCAGAGCAGGAATCCTGTGTACACTAACAGACGCCCATGGGATAAACAGCGACCTTTGAACCGACACTCTAAACAGTTTGGGGAGGGTTTGGGAAGGAGCATAAAGGGTATATAAGCATATGCTACAAATGGGCATGAAATATCACTTTCAGCTATGAAATATGTGGGGCTAAAAAAAACGTAATGTCCAGATTTGTATGGATGAGAAAACATACTACAGTTCCAGTAAAAAGCTATTTGTTTTGGGTGAAGTAGTGATACAGCAAATACCTTCAATTCATTTCTAAATTAAAAACAAGTCTGATGGGGATTTTCACCCACTGAAACAGGGTCAAAATTATACATAAAGGCTCAAATATATGGATTGATTGATTAATTTAGACCATTTTAATTAGGGCAAAATTACCACAGCTTCCTATTAACAAAATATCAGTAATTCTTCAAATCAAGCTTTAAGCATTTTCTTTAATGTCATAGTAAATAGGACCACATCTACCCAGTGACTTTTATTGGAAGCAGACTTTGGTGCACACAAATCTGCTTTTAATTAATTTATTTAACTTGGCTAAATATAAGAAGTGTTTTTAAAACAGAAGAGGGACCCAAATCCTGTTCTTATTGCCCAGGATAGACTATATTTGTTCTAATGTTTTCATTTGAGCCTAAAGAATTTGCAAATTGGATGCCTTTCTTTTAATAAGGCAAACATGCAAAATCCTATTTTAGGTTTTGGTCCACAATTATCAACACACCCCTTTCATAAAAAAAATCGGACTACTTTATTTATTTAACTTAAATTATGGTATGCTTTAATTTTAATTGGTTTAATTTTGAGAAGGAAAAAAAAACACAATTTTTTGTGGGTTTTTTTATTACTTTTTGGGCTTTTGGATTGACGATATTGACCCATGAGGTAAAGAATTTACTGATTCAGACAATTGGACAAAAAACAGTGTCTGGAAAAACAAAACATTTTTCATAACCAATTTTCTTTTTTTGTATTTATCACAACTTGAAAAGCTTCACCAGGATCAGGATCAGATCCAGTCCAGAAGCTTAATATTAAACTGCTTTATCCGTTCCAAAACCAGTTTGGATATCTGTTTAGGATTATTGTTTAGTTTTAACCACTTACCAACAATGTTACCCCCAGATAAAAGGAACTTCAGTCAGATGTTCAGGAACAACACAAAAGCTTAAGCCTGCCATGGACTGACAGGGTGCCAATCAAGAAATAAGCCCTGAAATCAAAACCTTACTTACTATTACCATTAATTACTCACCAAAACTCGATCTCCAACTCGCAGGTCTTTATCTCCACCTTTTTTCACAGACCCGCTGTCCGACATGTTGGAGCCCGACTCATTGCCTGTTTTCACTGCGCTGTTTAGGAGGCCCTCTCTGAGCGGTACCACCACCCTCTGGCCGGCAGGGGCCCCGCTGCCACCCTGCTGAGTCTGATTCTGGGCAGAGTCGGTGGAGTGGCTATCGCTTCCCTCTCCGACCAGCTGTCTGGTGAGCTTCGAGGGCCGCGTGAAAATGCCCTGCAGGGGCTGGCACTCGAAGTAGCGCACGCCGCCCACAGACCCGTCATTCTTGCCAACTAGGTCGTTCAGTATGACTCCGGCCCACTGTCCGGGGGCAAACTGGGTCTCCCCTAGGTAGGCAATGACTCCAGGTTTGACGCCGTTGACCCAGACTTGTTCACCAACAGTGTAGTCTCCTAAAACATCATCGCCTTCCTCTGAGATTCTAACTGGAGTGATGGGCTTCAGTGGAGTGCCTAAAAAACAGAGACATCATTTATCTGTGCATCTAGTCCTTTTCTTTTATTGTTCTGTGAAATTACCTTCCCCCATTTCACTGTCATTCCTGCAGGAAAAAAACTGCCTGCGTGGCAACATTCAGCACACAGTGCAGTTGGAAGATGAGGTGAAACTCTAATTCTTTGTGAAAAGTGGGTCAGAGAGACGGTATCAGTGACATGCTGGTGATTAACCCAGCCATGCTGCCTGGGATGTTGCCTGTTTGACACATAGATGAGCGGCATCTCAGCGTTGTTTTTAACACAGCAGTCTGTAAAGGTACCATTAGCATGCATTAGGTGCACAGCATTCCCTGTCTAGTGTGTGAGCAGAAATAGTGGTTGGTGCCAATCCAGGTTCTATGTAACATCAAGAGGCCCAAGGCTTTTTGGGTCTAAAACGCCTCAGTTGCTCACATGTGTTGTTCTAAGAGACAGAAATGGAGATGGGAACAACTCTTTTAAAGAAAGAATGTGAGGACATGGTGAGAAATATCTTCAAAGGGGTTAGTCAAATAAACTGGGCCAGATTCTGGAGAAAACATGGGGGCACTCAGGTTCCTCATTAGTCAGTTATTCGTTAAATTACATGCCTTTCAAAATGGGTCACTATGTGGTTTCCCATTATACAGATGGTTTCTGCAGCCTGAGGGACAGCTGGGTAATGAAGTTTATAAAACGATTTGTCTGTTCTCTGTTAAAGAATTACCCTCACCGGCCATTATATTAGGAACACCTAGCTCAAACCAGGTTGGACCCCCTTTAGCTTTCAGAACTGCCCTAATTCTTTGTGGCATAGATTCAAAAAGGTGTTCTTACTCACACACCCATACAAATAATCCAAAGGGTTAAAGGTCATACAAACACAGGTTCACTTTTATTAAAGCAACCTGTCTACTGTGATGCCAGATGCAACCATGATTTAATAAAGTCAATCAAGGTATTAAGATACCTTGTCCAGACATCCTTTTTGTAGACAAGCCTCGTCTAGATATTTAGATCCATCCATCCATCCATCCATCCATCCATCCATCCATCCATCCATCCATCCAGGGGAGCTGGTGTCTATCTCCAGCCCTCATTAGGTGTGATACAGTCCATCACTGGGCAACACAGAGACACACAGAACAAACAACCATGCACACACACACACACACACACACTCATACCTAAGGGCAATTTAGAGAGACCAATTAACCTGACAGTCATGTTTTTGGACTGTGGGAGGAAGTTGGAGTACCCGGAGAATGCATGCTTGCATGGGGAGAACATGCAAACTCCATGCAGAAAGACCCTGGGCCAGGATTCGAATCCAGGACCTTCTTGCAGCCAGGCAACAGTGCTACCACCTGTGACACCATGCAGCCCTGCCAAAATGTTAATTCACCTTTTGTGTATAACATTAGGTATAGGTATATATTTAGATCTCTATCTATAAATCAGGGGTTTCCGTCTCCAGTCCTCCAAAACTCCTGCAACTTTCAGGTGCAGCCCTGCCCCAACACACCTGAATCAAATGAACATCTCGTTACCAGGCCTCTGCAAAGCTAAATGACTGAATGGTGGTGTGGGAATTCAGCCGTCTGATGACATAGAAAATGTGCTACGTCCGCGCATAGGAATACAGATGTTATGTTAAGGAGATGGGCTCTTCAAAGAGAGCAGCTATACCCGCTGTCTACTGAAGGTAAGACGCTTGAAGTAGTGTCCCAGCTGCCCCTGTTCTGCAACGTAGTTTCAATTCAATCCATCAACTTTGAACTGAACTGTAATATCAACAGTCAGGTGTGGCAGAGAGGTGTGTGGCGAAGGTGGAGGAGATGTATAAGAACAGGGAGACAGCAGTGAGGTGTGATGCAGGATGGACAAAAGGGTTCAATAAGGGCTGGGATTACATCAGGGATCAGTTCTGAGCTCCTTCTTGTTTGCAGTGTTGATGGACAGGTTGACGGTGGAGGTCAGGCGGCAGTCCCCATGGACACCACTGTGATTCGAAGTGAGATGGGGGAGCAGGTGGAAGAGAATCTAGAGAGGTGGAGGTATGCTCCGGAAAGCAGGGCTACTTATAGACTACTTTAAACTACTGGTATTGTAGTACAGTTTGGATATGCTGCTTTGAAACATACAAAACTCAAAATCCACCTTTTTTGTCTAAGAGCACGGTGTTTGTAGGTTAAAATCCAGGCCAGAACAGACCTGAGTGGCGTTTAAAACCTGAGCTAACACCATGATCCGGGTTTCTTAGGCAACAGAGAGGCAGAGGCAGAAAGGATCCTTGGCAAAGGGTAGACTGGAAACACAGCCTTTACTTTCACTATTGTGTTTGGCCACCTCCCACAACCATCTGAATCCCACTATTCATCGACTGTGCACAATGAAACCTCCACAGCTTCCTCCCGGACCCCCTCCTCCTCCTCCTCCCCCCTCCAATTATCCCCCTATCTCTCGCTGCTTTGGTCTCTCTCTCTCTCACACACACACACACACACAAACACACACACACACACACACCCTCCTCTCTCTTTAAATCCACATTTTATGATCATTTTCAACAGTGACCACCGCCTTCAGTCATTTAACGTTTGCTTGGACGTCTCTGTTGGAAAGGCCTGACTGTGTTTTTGCCTTCAGCAGAGGTTGTGGCAGCTGTGGACGGCTCAGCAACGACAGATGGAGGGGGTGTTGGGTGGCTGAGCCTGAATGTTTTTGACTTTTGATCAATTTGTTGCTTTTAAACGCCCCTCGTCTGGGTCCAGTATCATTTTGCACAAAAGTTGTGTGTGTCATGACCAACATTTATATGACAGAGTTGGATATTCAAGGTCTTCTGTTAAAACAATGAGGCTTTAATTTTTACTGAAATGTCATGTTTATCGTGCTGTGGGACATTTTGATGTATGAGGAACTAAATGAACGGTGAATATGTGTTATTTTTAGGATCAGAGGAAGCATTGGGCTTGTTAGATGGAAGTATTTGGTTTATTCTGCTACAGGCTATGTGGTTTTAAATTTTTGCATCACATGAGCTCACATGGTTTATTAGACTGTCGACCAATAAAAAAATTTGTAAAAAGCCTTAAAATAAGTGTTTATTGTATTGCAGTAACATATCAAACCAAACAATTATCAAAACGTTAATTTGAGTAAATTTATACAATGGGGAAAATACCATTTTAGGAAATGACTGTTAATAATTTGTACATCTCCATGTGTTTATTAGGACAGCCCTCAGTCAAGGCTGGAGCTTACAGGGAGGGGGATCTTTGACTGTTCCTGTTTGCACAATGTCTCTAGGTCATCTACTGCCATATGTCAATGTGCCCCTGGGCAAGGCACTTAACCTAAAGTGGCCTACCGATCTGCGTATCGGTGTATGAATGTGTGAGCGTTAGTAAGTGCGATTGGGTGAATGTGGCTCTAGTGTAAAGCGCTTTGAGCGGTCTGTATGACTGGAAAAGCGCGATATAAGTTCAGTCCATTTTCTCCCGGGTCTTTCCTTCCAAAGAACCACGTCTGGACATAGGGATGAACATGGAAGAAGGTTGATTCTGTGTCTGGATTTGGCAATACAGTTAGTTATGGATCATCATCCTGCTGAAAGAGCCGATACACTCAGTTTTCTGTCAGATGCGACCAGATTTAAAATATCCAGGATTTTTTTAAATGTTCGTTTTACCATGCATGCTGGCAAGGCTCCCAGAGCCTTGGAAGACAAAGAGCATGAGGGCTCCTCCACTATATTTTACAGTGAGCGTGAAGAGATTTTTTAAAATCCTGTGTTTCATGTCAGACTTGTTCTTGAAAAGCTTAATCTTGAACATGGTCCCAGTGTAAGTCCACCTGTTTACATTTGTGATGGTCAAAGACAGGAAAAACATAAACATCCAGTGAGCATGTAGATGGCATCAACTGGTAGTTATGGAGACTCAGGTGGGAGCAGATCTCTAACTTTTTACCATCCCTTACCATCCACCTCACTGTGCTTGGTGCCATGATGAAGTTGGGTTTTTGCCTTGTTTGTCACACTTCCAACATCATGATGACAGAAAAGAAAGATCAGTGAGGGTGAGTGGGTTACCTGAAATCAATATGATCATCGCTGTAGGTAACGATACTATTGCAAGTTTTCTGAATGGCTGCATGGTGGCGCAGTTTGTAGTACTACGCAGTGTGAATTCGGTGTGAGCTGGGCTGGGCCTTCTCCATGTAGTTTGAATGTCGTTCCCATGTGAGCGTGGGCTTTCCCCTGGTAATCCGGCATCCTCTCTCAGTCCAAAAACATGCATGTTAGATTAATTGGTTACCTTCTGTTGCCCTTTGGTGTGAATATGTGTGTGCATGGTTGTGCGTCCCGTATGTCTCTATGCTGCACTGTGATAGACTGGCGGACCAAATGACTGCAGGAGATATGCAACAGACCCTCCGTCAAACGTTTTCATTTTTGTTCTGACTACAGATATGAGCGAGTAGCTATTTCATTGTAATTACTTCCAGACTTATAAGTATCAACACACATTTGCCTCACTTGAACACTATATTCTCTTGTCTTTCCCATTTTGAAGAGAACCTGTTCTGTATAACTGCATGTTTGTACCCCAGGAAATGTTTGTTTTGTAGGAATATTTAGAGCTTTAGGGTGATTGTAGCCCTGGTGATTTTGCAAAAACAACAATTTCTTGATGGAACCACTGAACAGACATACTCAAATCGAAGGATGTATTTGTCTGATATTTTCAGCGTGAGATTACGCTACAGCAGCAGAAGATTAAATGATTTTGCCAGGAAAGTTGAAGCCATCCTTCCATTTTTCTCTAGGAAATAGCTGAACTTCAGACTGTCAACAAAAGCATCAGTCTACATCTACAGCTGAGATCCTTCTGCTGCAAATCGTCTTTCCCGAGTTTCTGGAGAAGCACAACCACGAGAGGTGGCACAGCTCTGTTATTTTCACATCAAACGCAGCTGAAGGAAAGCCTGAAGCTTCCCCAGGAGGCTGAGCCAGGTCTTTAAATTTAGCAAAGTAAACTCAGCCAGCTTCCGACACAGTGGCCCCTCTGACAGTCACACCGGCTAAAACTAACAAGCAGAGGGTTGAGATTCAGAGCACGAGGCCGGGTTGCTGTAAAGATTATCTGCTGCAGGAAAAACCCATCCCTCTGTGAGCTTTTAGCCAAATTCAGGTAGTAGGGAGATAATGAAGGGTACAACGTCTCGTCTCATTGTGATTAGCCTGTAAAACCGCTAAAGATATACAGCTTCAAACAAACTGCACTATGATTTGTCATGGGGTTGTTCACATAGCTAATAAAGGGCAAACTGATGATTTATCCCACAACCCATTTCCACACATAGGGACTGCATTTCGTAGAATGTCTCAAAACCATCCAAAGCGGCTACACAAGCAAATTTCTGTCTCTAACACAACAGAGTATTTGCTGATCCAGCTCCCAGCAACAAGTCAGAATAAAGGCTGAATGAACCCCTGTGCAAACACAGCAGGAGGTGTAGGTGCGTGGTGTGGCAGTAGAGCGGCCCCCCCTACATACACAGGGTAGTCTTTGACACAGCTGTCCTGGGTTCGATTCCCGACCTTGAGACAATTGCTGCCTGTTTCCACCCCTTCTCTATCTGCCCATTTCCTGTCTGGTACATGTTAATAAAGTCCACTCGTGGCAAAAAAAAAGGTGTTTATGGCTGTATGCTGCATGACTGTAGAAATATCTCTACCATTTTTACAGAGCTTTGCCACTGGATCATGTTTTAGTGTTTATTTAGCATATTTGGAACCCTATTCTATCACCTTTCACTTTTCAAAAAGAGCAATTCAGGAAAAATAAATCAACACAAAATCCATCATTAACGCACGTTTTCTTTTGGGAATAAACAGGAAGAGAGTCAAGTTTGCGTATGGGAGAACTAGAGAGGAGAAATAAAGTGGGAAAGCAGACAGCCACCTACAGTAACAGCTGGCAGGCCCAGGGCAACAGCCTTACAATCCTAAAGGATCAGCCTTTTGAGCCGGTAATGGACGCTCGCTGGTTAAATTCAGACACACTTTGGGATCTTGTGGCTTCTGCACAAAGAGCCCCGAAAAATCACCTCCAGGCCAAACAAAAGACTTGGATGGATAACTGGAAGCAACATTGTTTTTTTCTGCCTTTAAATGCTTTTAGGCGGCTCTAATGAACCAGTGAAAGAATGTGCTTCCTGTGCTCTGATTGCTCACATACTTATAGGCCATGCAGCCTGAAGCCAGACATGTTTGGCTGAAGTCTCATTTTTTACACCTCAGAACTGAAACAGGAAGGAAGCAACTTAAAACCAGTTAAAGTGAGAACATATCTGCATAACATCACCTAATATCGCTCAGTCGGGTTTGAGGAAAGCTATAACCTCCATGCTCTAATGAAATCCCAGAATCAGCATGAACCCCGACAGCTTGTAGCTGTGGTTGATCTAGAAGAAGCCCACCATGCATGCTGATGCTAACGAGAGCCGAGCCTCCTGTCAGCCAGAGAAAGGCGGTCGTTCTCCTGCTCTCAGCTTAGGGCTGTAATTTAGCACAGAGATGCGTGTGGAGCTGGTAAGAACAGGCCTGTCATGTGACCTACAGCTAAACAGGATAAACAGTGGGGATGCATTTGTGGCTCTGAACATCTGGGCTTACTTTATACAGACAGGGTGTAATTTGGTGTAACTGACTGTTAGTGAAAGATTTATCCAGTAGCTTCATTGTCGAATTTCTGCTCAGCAAAATCATTCAGGTACATCACAAATCTTTGCTCCTGCTTTGCATTTATTAGTTCTTTTAACGTCCCACCCAGTTCTGGACACTGACTGGGCCGCTGCAGCACCTTCATTCTTTTCATTTGCAGACATTGTGCTGTGGATATGCAGCTGTGGGTGAGATCATTGTCCTGATGATGACTCAGTTTGGTCCAAGCTTGCAAATCTACAGCCAGGTTAACTAATTAGGACACACAATTAGGTATTTATTAATATTTAACATTTTTTTTTTAATCTCTGGAAAAATAAAAAATGATTTAATTGCAGGTGTGTGTGCTGGAGCTCTAGACAACTATGAGATATTAGAGCCGGGGTCTCAATACTCTGTCCCAGGGGGTCTGGGGTTCTCACCTTGGTACAGGGGTCTGCAGCTTTTACAATTCAAATACCCTTTTACCCTCAGTCTAGCTAAATAAAACTCATTTAGAGCAGCAAAGAAAAACAAGACTTTTGCAAAAAGAGGATGGATACATTTTCTTCAATGGGATGTTGTTGTTAGTGGAAAATAAGGTTAAAAAAGAACCTAGTTTCCAGCCGACCTTTAGTCGCAATTATGTCATTAAAGATAGCTAAAACCTGCATTTGTTAAAACATTAGTTGGTTCTTTAGCATTTTTATCCAAAGTTTTTAAGAGCCACTGTTGAAGGTCCAAAGAGCCACTTGCAGCTCTGGGGCCACAGGTTGGAGACCCCTGGCACAGTCCAACACACATAAATCAAATTACCTCCACAGCATGCAATCACCTTCTACAGAGTCATGCTAATGACCTAATTATTGTGTTCAGGCTTGTTGGAGCTAATACACTTCCACAAATTGAAGGATAGCAGCCCTCTGAATAAGTAAGTAAATCTTTTTTGTATAGAACCCTTTGAGATACAGAGATCACAAAGTGCTTCACAGTCGAAATTAAAACAGGAAAATGTATCTTTTAAAATAGTTTTAACTGGCTTCTAAAAGAAGCCACAGATCTCGGGGCCAAAGGCAGAGAGTTCCAGGGTCTGGGAGCCACTGAGGAAAAGGCTCTGTCTCCTTTTGTTTTCACTGTAATATGAGGACTATCAGCAGGCCCTGATCACATGACCTTACCGGACCTGCTGGGGACCTACGTATGCAAAGTCGTCTGACGTAACCTGGTGCCTGCCCATGAAAACCTCTCAAAGTAAGAAAATGAATGAGTGCATCTACAATAACATGATATCGGCTGATGTTAGTCATTTTTAACATACCCGTAAGTTAAACTGTGCCAATATTAATAACCAGTGCTTATGTCCATCTTGTTGCCGTTTGTATATTCATAAGAAATCACTTTTAAAGACGTTTGTTTTAGGTCACCATTGAGGGCTTTCCCAACAGCCAACAAACAACAGGTGAGGTGCATCCTTGAAAGCTCACCAGTCCATTGAAGTGGCAAAGTAGAGAGAAACTATGCATCCAGGCAAAACCACAACTAAGGGCAATGTTGGATCAAGATTTTAACCTAACATGCATATTTCTGGACCAAAGGTTCCCAGACAAAACCTCCAGTGGAGCATCCAAACTCCATGTTGTCCTCGCTGTGAGGAGCTAGAGCCTCACTCATTTTAACAATGCATTACAGGGGTGACTTTATTCTGCAAGAACTTGCTGTTTCTTCTGACTTAACTGACTTAGTCTAAACAATCCATCTGTCTTCTGTAACTAAGAAATAATCTGAAGGTAAAATCTGCCAATTTGGTGTTTAATCCTGATGTCGCAGTTTATCAAACTTAAAATCAGTCTAGAACTTTTTCAGCAGATGTTGGTTAGTCTGCAATAATCAGATCTCTACCTGGAAAACCTCCCATTCTACTCCCAGATTGCTCGGGAGAACAAGTGAGGAACAGAGATATACCCTGGGACTAGAAAGTAGACATGGAGGTGGTAAAGATGTTTCCCATCAGAAAATGCAGAGTGACGTCCATGAATGTTTACCCTACAACTGCTGTGTTAGGCCGAGTCAGTCAGAAACACAAATAAAAGCTCAAAGCCACTTCCTGCTGATGAGCAGAAATATTCAGGGAGTCCGGAGAAGGAGGTGACTTACTGTCTTTAGGGGCGACGGGGCTGGAGGTTCCACCCACTGAGGTCCTTCCCACCGGGCTGGAATGCTTGGCGCCACGGCCAGGAATTTTCAGTCCACTGGATTTCAGCAAGTTCATTCTATGGCAGCGGGGATACAGCTGGGACCTGGAGTGCTCTTCCCCGGTTGATGAAGGTTGTGGATCAGGTACTAGATGAGAGAGCAAAGGTTGTCCTTCTCCATGTTTAGCTAAAGAGATGAGATAGAAAGGATAAGATGGTTATTACTATGGAAACAATAGACCAAAATATCAATAGGAGTGAAGACATCCTCAAATTTGACAGAACTAAAAAGATGATAGTCCTGAATGAGGTACAGAAAACATATTTTTGTGGAATGGGAAAGATCTGCAGCTGCTTGGACAGAGTCAAGGAAAATGACACAAAGATATATTTACAGGATCTCAACACATTTCTTATTTCAGGAATTCAAGCTTTCCGTGCATAGATGCCAAACGTTTTGGTCTATGTTGTATCCATTTTAAGTACAAGCTTTGACTCTGATTGATTGTAATGTTTGTACAGATAATACAGCCTGGCTGTAAGCACCAAACAAGATGAAACAGACCAAATTCCACACAAAACCTGATTTATCTTCAGAGACCCGACCACCCAGAAAAAAAGCTGTAGGAGGATGTATGTTAGTGAGATCTCAGGGTCCAACAAATCCCTACATGTGAAGCATCAATTTCAATGTGTGATATGGTCTATGGAACCATAGGAACCTTTAGGCTGATTAACCAGTGTGTAGCAAATGTACTCAAACCCCTTGAACTTGTTGAAATGTTGTTAGATGAGTAAACAAACAGCATCATGAAGACCAAGGAGCACATCAAAAGGATAAAGTCGTGGAAAAGTTTAAAGCAGGATGAGGTTCTACAACAATATTCTAAGCTTTGAAAATCTCACGGAGATCTGTTCAATCCGGCATCTAAACATGGGAAAAATATGGCACAACGGCATACTTACTAAGAACATCTAAACCAACAGGACGGGCAGGGAGAGCATTGCTCATGGTAACTCTGGAGGAGCTGCGAGAGATCAACAGCTTAGGTAGGAAAATTGGTTGATGGCACAACTATTAGTCGTACACTCCACAAACCGGGCCTCTATGCTAGAGTAGAAGTAGACAACCCTTGGTTGAAAGAAACCCATAAGTCCTGTTTAAAGTCTGCCATAGGCCAGGTAGGAGACACAGCAAACATGAAACATGAAAATTATGTTTTTTTTGCCTACATGCAAAACACTATGTGTGACAGAATAAAAACACTACACCTCCCCTTGAACTCACACTCCATACTGCGAAACATGGTGGTGCCAGAATCATGGGGGTGTTTCTCTCCAGTAAGGGCAGCTGGTCAGAGTTAATGGGAAGATGGGAGGTAACCACAGGGCCAGTGGCCTGGACATTCACCTTCCAGCAGGACAACGAGCCTCAACATGCAGGCGGTGCAACAATGGAATGGTTTAGATCAGGGGTGTCCAACTCCAGTTCTCAAGAGCTGCTGTTCTGCGACCTTTAGCTGCATCCCTTCTAATACACACCTGCATCAAATAGCTGAATTACCTCCTCAGTCTGTCATTGTGTTCGGCAGAGGCCTGGTAACGAGCCATTCATTTCATTCAGGTGTGTTGGAGAAGGGATGCAACTAAACGTTGCAGGATAGTAGCTGTTGTGGACTGAAGTTAGACACCCCTGGTTTAGATCAAGAATGGCCCAGTTAAAGTCCCGACCTCAACCGAAGAAAATCTGTGGCAAGACTGGACAATTCATGTTCACAGATGCTTTCCATACAATCCGACTGACTTTGATTAAAAAAACCATACAATCATAGCCATGCATCACTCCTGTTACCGCATAATTGTGAACTATTTTGTCTTGGCCTCTCAAGAAAGAGAAGGAAATGAAATGCATTAGGTGTTTGTAACGTTAAAAAAGGTGACAATGTTAAGGGGGTATGAATACTTTTGCAAAGCACTGCATATTCAAATTTAAAGAGGTACCTTAATCTCCAAGCTACAGTATTTGATTTTAGAAATTAAAACATCAGCTCTTAAAAAACAGGAAATGGAGAAGAGACCTTTTTAATGTCTATCTAAACTTGAAAAATACTAAAATAGTATTTACAGACAAATTCAGTCAACTTGGTAATTTCAAAAAGTGTTTTTACATCAGAGCTAAAACACCATAAACTTAACAAATTTACATGCATTTTTCAACAGTAATGAGGTATAGAACCTATATGACAACATGAAGTAAGTGAAAAATGTTTTAAAAAATGCAACACATCATGCTCAGATCTAAAGAAATTCAAGAAAAGATTAGAAAAAAGTAACCGATATCAATCAGTCTGGAAAAAGACAAAGTTATTTCTAAGGCTTTGGGACTCCAGTGAACCACAGTGGGAGCCATTATCCACAAATGGGGAAAACGTGACACAGTGTTGAACTTCCCAGTCATGGACAGCCCACCTAAATTAATTAAAATCAAAATCAAAAATCAAAGACTTATCCAGGACGTCATAGAAGATCTCAGACCAAAAACTAAAGCACCACAGGTCTTACTTGCTTCAGTTAAGGACAATAAGAAATGGCATCCATGGGACAGTTTTATGTCCAAAAACACTGGTGACCCAAAAGAACACGAAAGCCCCGTCTGACGTTTAGCAAAAACATCACAATGATCACTAAGACTTTTGGGAAAATATTCTGTGTACTGCTGGGACAAAAGTGGACAGTTTTATATCTGGTGTAAAAATAACATGGCATTTAAAAAAGTTCAGAAGCAGCCTAGTCAAAGTCCGGACTTTGACTAGGACTCCAGTGTGGATAAATTAAAACAATTCTGCCAAGAGAAAATATCAATGTAACTAAGTTTGCTGGTTATAAATGTTTTTGCTTCATAAATTCAATTTCCCCCTTGAGGTTTGAATAAAATCTTACATTATCTTATCTGATCTTATGTTAAATAGCTAAAAATATAAGGGAGGTTATGTGCTATAATTACAACACATTTTAATCTATTTCTCAAAAGTAATAATAATAATAATAATAGCACAGTTATTTTCTTTATTTTTTATTGCGAAGAAATAAGTCTGAGGAGGCTGAAATATGACAGAAAGGCGACGTAGGCCGGTGCCCAAGTGGAGCATGTCCTACAAATCATGGCCCAGAGCCTATTAAGCAGATATAAAGCTGTTATAACCTCAAATAAAGAATATTCATCTTGTTTGGAGCTTTCAAATTCGTGTTTGGAATTAAACTAAGCGGTTTTCATGCATAGGGAAAGATTTTTAATCTTATTTACACTCATCTTTACTAAAAATTAGCATTTTACGATTTAGATCAGGTCAATCAAATCAAACTGGTCGAGAATAATTGAATCGTGGTGGTTTCAAACTAGCCTTTATATGTGCAATAAGCAACAAGGCCTGGATCTATCATTCCCTTTGGAGCAGGGTGGAAGCGTCGGGATGATAATGTAACACAACGCCAGCACTTTGATCTATTGTTGTAGCTACTGCGGCAGGCAGCGTGGTCCACTCTGCCCTTCATTTCCACCCGAAAACAAAAAAAATAACACACAGAAAAATGTCTGAAATGAGCCAAAACATGCAGGATAATCCTCACCTTCCTGTGTGAAAATACAGCGTCCTAGAGGGTGTCCGAGAAACGGCTAACTTCTAGGTGCTCAGCGGCGGAGGAGGGGGAAAGGCAGGGAGAATTAGTGCCTGCCACTCCCTGGGATGCAAATATGGATGCTGAGCCAAAATAACTGAAAGGGAGAGTCAGCGTAGATCGGTGTGGATGATGGAGACTGACCGGTGTGGGCTTAGCAACCGTCAGCCTGCTGGTTCATTTTCCAGGGTGAAAGCTAAAACGGCTGCTAAAGAATGCAGAAGACAGCCGGTTGTTAAAGAAGCAGAACTGTTTCTGAAATACTTTAAATCCACATTTTTTCGCCTTTCTGATGATTTTTAGTCGTTGTTTATCCGTCTCGGTATCTCCTCGGTCGGGTTCCCCGGTGCTGGTGGTTTGTTAGGTCCAGCTCAGCCTCCCGTCTCTGACTCAACCCACCGGCTGGATCGAACAAAGGGGCTGGGAAGAAGAGCCTCCTGAGGGGGAGAAAAAATGAGGCTAGACTACACAGTCTGGCTCATTTTCCTGTTGTTTTCAACTTAAAAGTATGGCGACATCAACCTAAATAAATTCATATTCACACCTCCTTTATCTGTCATCGGTACTACTTTTTTAAACGGATTGAACAAATTCCAAAAAGAAACGTTTTTGAACATACTCAGGAATCTAATCCGTTTATTCTTCACATCCCATATATTTTATAAATACTCAGTCTTTTACATAAACAAACAAAACAGTGCTAAAATAGTTTAATCGTGTTGTATGTGTTTATAACCTGAAATCAATCATTTTTACACAGTATGACATATTACCATTACTTCCTTTGCAACTTGTCCACCACCATGAACAAGCTAGCGCACGATTTTCAACACAATTTATAGTGTTAGGGGCGGGGTCACTTGTCCATTTATGGGTTACATATGCCGTGATTGGTCGGCGGATCAATAAGGACATCTTAAGAGCTTCTTCATTGGGTAATTTTGTTTGTCAAGGCGTGACCAGTTTGACAGTTTATATTACGAAGACGTCGGCTGCTGCACTGATTTCAGCGAATGAAAAGAGAGCACCGGAAACGCGAGGCATGCCACATGTGCGCATGAGCATTAGGGTAGTATGCCAATGTCGCAGCCATATTGTGGAGGCATTTCTGTTAAGGCTCACACAAATATGATGCACGCCCGGTCAGTTTCCAAGGGGTTTAGCCTACGCTGTGTGACTGGTCTATGTTGATGTCAGGTACCAGTAGCACAAATAAGCACTTTGGGATTTCTCTTTCCCTTAAAGTTGCTATAGAAATAGAGTTTTACTTGCTTGCTTATTGAAGTTATCCATGTACCAATGCAGCAGCATAAAAATTTGAAAGCCCTGAAAAAAGTTGGAAATCTGTAAATGTTCATAAAAACCAAATCAAATCACTTCGACTCTTTCGATACATAAAATTGGACAGAAAGACAAAGCTTTTATGATCCTTGAATTTGGTGCCTGGGAAATTTTCATTGAATTTTCATTGAAAAAGTTGCGCAATATTAAAGAGAAACCTACATAATTAAAAACTTTAAAGTAACATTTCTTAAGTTTGAGTTCTATTGAAATATTATTTAAAAGTAATGATAGTTTTGAGCCTTTAACTGCTGATCACTTCATTGTCTGCTGGAAAATCTAGTGAATAAAGAAGTGATGCAGAACAGCAGTAGACATGTAGTTGTTTATTCAGTTTCAAATCTGACTTTACTGTGGTTCTACTGACAGGAAGCTAAAGGCAAAGGTCTCTAATCAGCTACTTTTCTTATAATCAGATTAATTGAAAATGTTGCAAAGGGGAAATATGTTTTTTTCCCGGAAGAATCTAAGGATGCATCTTTTGTGATGGGCACTAGAGGGCACTAAAGACCAGTTAAAGAGTGATCATATGCATTTAGCATTTATTTAGCCAGACACTGAACCCCTAACGGGATTTAATGTTTTCAGTAGTAATTTTGCTAACACTCCAAATACTTTGGAATATGTATATTTGGGTGGAAAAAATACAAGTCTATGGTGTAAATATTAAACGTTTTTTTGTTTTTTTTTTTAAACCAGTGTCCACCTTCAGATTAAATCATCAGGAGACAAAAACTCCTACACAGATTGTTAAATTTTTCTGTAAACAACTGGCCTTAGGCCCAGCAAACTGAGTGTTCGGAATGGCAAACCGATGAAGCTGATTCTGCCAGCAGGCTACAGAACAGCTCTGAAAATATTTAACGTGTTCTAAAAGAGTTATAGAAAACAAATGCCTCAATAAAGCTTACAAACAAAGCACCGGGTCCACCAGACGTAGAGAATGGATAGTGTCTCAGCAAGAGTGGATAATAACTGTAGCAATATATAAGCTGCTTAATTATATTTATGTATGAAAAATCGTGTAGCTTACAATGAATAAAATATATTATTTTCCCATCAGTCTCAAATATATCAAAAATCGGTTCTGAAGCTTAAATTCTCTTTGTCAGTGAGCCTTAGTTGCATACTTCATAGGATGAAATGGGAGGAATTAAATTATAGAAAATATTTCATCTTGGGAATTACAAAATTCATATTTAATGTGAATTTAAAATCAGTGAATTTTTTGGATCTTGTCACTAACAGAATCAATAATTATGTCATTAGTAACCTCAATAATATACCTTAGCAAGCAATCAAACATCAAAACATAAACCTAAACAAACAAGCATGAATTCTAACAACATGAAGTGAAATTGAGATTGAATGTTCAGGGTATCTGGGTAATTTGGAAGTTTGAAATATCTGACATACAGTGGGGTGAACAAGTATTTGATACACTGCAGATTTTGCAGGTTTTCCTCTTGCAAAGCATGTAGAAGTCTTTAATTTTTACCATAGGTACTCTTCAACTGTGAATGACGGAATCTAAAACAAAGATCTAGAAAATCACATTGTGTGATTTTTAAGTAATGTCTGAGCATCAAACATCCTGTCTACCTGTGGGTCTCTGAGTTCAAAAACATTGTTTCATTTTTCCATCACGGTCTCTGGCATGATGGGATTTAATGTTTCCTTTATTGTCAGATAAAAGGTTTTTATTGTAATGTAAATTCAAAGTAACCGAAATACTGCTCATAATTTGAGTGGTAGCTGAAAAAAATTTATTTTAAACTTTTGCTTAAAGTTTAAACAGCTTATTCAAATATTTAAATAACTAAAAACAGGACCTATTTGCCTCACTGCTAATAGGTCCTGGGCTGAAATCCCAGCCGGTGCCTTGCTTGTTCTTCTTGTGCATGCGTTGGTTTTCTCTCGGTACTCCAGCTTCCTCCAACAGACCAAAGACGTGCATGTTAATTTATTTGGTCACTCTAATCTGCCCTAAACATTTTGTCCGGTGTGTCTCTGTGCCGGACTGGCGACCTGTCCAGGGGGGTACCCCAACTCCTGCTAATGACGGCCGGTCATTGGCATCAGCCACCTACAAGCCTGCACAGATTAAGCAAGTGTATAAAATGGGTGGATGAATACATTGTTATAAAAGTTTCTTGGGTGCAGCAGAAAATTAAAGTTACGGCTTGATTTTTACTGTATAGAGGGTAATTACCAAAAGTTGCTTTTCAGAAAGGTGATGTATTAAGGGCGAAAAGGTTAATTTAGAAATAGATGACACGTGTAGATGTTTGGGAACTTTGTGGCCAAGGTATATAATTCTAAATATTTACTTCTGCAAATGAACCCTTTAAAATTAACTCACACTGAACATTTGTGAAAAATCCAACCTTTAATTTGAGAACATTTACTCACCGGGGAGAAAAAAATCCCAGGTTAGAATTAATTTTATCATGGCTGGCCCAATTAGACCCCAAACAACTCCTATTAAACAAACATAACTTAAGCATGTTGTCATTTAAACCTTATATTTTTAAATTTGATGAGACTTTAACTAGAAATCCTGAATTCGTAATATGACTTACAGAAAACCAGATTTCTCTTCTTCATGAACATCCTGAGCCAATGAGGTAAAATCTTGCATGAAGCTCTTAATCAAAGGTGAATAATGGTTATATATTGACTTGCCCTAAACCCCCTATAGGATCAGAAGCATCACTTGAAGCACTCATCTCATCACCCACCAGCCCTAAACAGGCTGAGTGAAAGTAGTTTTGCAGCATGTTAACACTGTTACAAAATGACATCAACTGTCTACATATTTTTTTCCTCGAAATTATATTTTTGTCTGCAGAAACAGAAACAAAACAAAATCTTTACCAAAATTATTATGTAAACATGTTTATTTCTTTGCTTCACAGCATCTGACCGCCAGCCAGCTCCAACATAATAACAAAGGGTCCCAAGCTGACCTGAACAGGCTCATTGATATGCAGCGTGTCTCTATAATGCCTCTCTGTGGTTTATAATAATGGCTTAGTGTTTCACAGAGTGTGGACGTTGGCCTTTCAGTCTGCTTTGTAGGGGAAGTGGCTGGATTACAACCTAATCCCATTATGATGCTGTGGCCATGTGAGGCCAGGTTGAAGGATCACAAACTGAAGACTCAAGTTTGGGAACTCAATCAGCAGGAAACTTAGTGACTAAAACTGAGTTTCATCCTAGGATACCCTGGCATGGTATGTAATATTTATTTATGGGCTTTTCCCACCTTTTTTTATTGGGATCATTAGTCTAAAAACTGACAAGCCAACAAACATATTTTAATTGATTAAATCCAGGAGGCTGCCAAGTCTGCTGTCAGCCTAACTGAGAAGTAAATTTACATCTTTTCTTTGCAGCCTGAAAGCAGTTTGGGTATGGAGCGTCAGATGAGCCAAAAAAGAGAAATGTGCTGTTAAATTACTTTTACAGAATATTTAACAAAATTGAATTATTTTGCTTTCATTATTTTTAAATTATGATAAGATAATTGAATCTAGTTTCACTATTTCTGGAGAAATTTCATGTTTAATGTGATTTTTTAAAACAGAAATAAAAACAATTTTTCAGTTTTAGGTAAGATGATACTGAGCAATGTTTACCTTAGAATTAACTGAATTATCTCATTTACAATTACATTTTCACACCCAAAAAGAAAACTATGGAAAAGACTTTAATAAATTGCTTTAGATTCCTTCTTCTTATAATAATATATACATTTATAGTGAATATGAATCATTAAAACAAAGGATTTTAACTTAATATTTATATATATGTAGCTTAATTAACTTATCTAAATAAATAATCATAGGTAAATAAAAAAGGAAGAACAAGAGATGAAATGATTTGTTAATATTTTCAAACTGTTGTTAGCTTTCTGTTGAAAATAGATAAAACCAGTTGAACTGTAACTTGATTAATTTACTTAAGTTTTACTCAGCAGTTTAACAATAATAGTTCAGCACCAGGGGTGTTAGACATAAGGATGTACCGGGGAACAATATCTGAATATAAACAATATATACAACCTTTGAAATATTAACTCTGGTAGTCTGGCTTTGTTACTTCAAACACAACAAAAACACATAAATGACATAAAATGCTGGGGAATAAGACATAAAAATATGAATTAGCTGAATTTTGGATCTGAATCAAAGCCTTCAGATCTTCAGAACAACATAATCTTTATGTAAAACCATATTTCTATTCTAGTTAAAATAGACATTTTGGCTAACTCACGGCTTTCAAGTTTAGACATGAATATATCACATTTCCTAAATGTTCACTACTTTTACAGTGCATTTTTGATTCAATCTAAAGCTGGCTTCACAGTGCAGTCTCATCTGGACAAACACTATGCTGCAAAATCCTTTACTCTTTTCCTTTGCCATTATATTTTCCTTCCAGTCTGACTTTTTAACGTTTTTAAAGTGGAGTTTTAGATACTCCACTGTTTAACAGTTGCTACTTTTTTGTTGAAATTGGATTGGGAAATATTTCTGGATCATACATCCTGGGGCAAGCGTAAAATAAGTCAGGCAACACCTGTGAGCTAGATTCTTGTTTACCTTATGGCAATTATTTTCAGTTTTAAGGGTTGTTCATTTGTTTGGGTTGTTTTAATCTGTTTTGTAGGCTCTGAAAGGGAAAAACGTGGGTTCTTAAAACAGACTTTCCATTTGCTCACAGGGTAGGCTAATGTGATTAGTTTATTAAACAAGTGATTGAGTGTTCAAAATTTCATATCTAACTGAACATGGATCTATCAGTAATTAATAAAATGAGAACTATGACATCAGTGAATGTGTTATTTATCCATATTTTACCTTGAAACTTTACCCGTATGTCCCAGTCCGGTTTATAATTTCAGTTCTGCAATTCCCAGGTAAAATGCACACAAATCAAATGAATTTATTTAAGGTTTGATAGTTTTTTAGTAGAAGAACAGGAGAAAATCGATCAATCCTCATTAATATAAAAAGAAGACTTTTGTTTCAAAAGCTAATTTCTGAGCTAGTAAGCTAACTTCAGCTTGGCTAGTTAGTACTGCGGAGGATCTAAACGGATTTCCAACCTAAAATCTTGCCAAATAAAACGTTTTGTAGTTTTTATCATTCAGTTAATGTTACCATTGTTATTCTTTATCAAAACAACTTTGAAAATGTACTCTAATATATAACTAGCAAGCAAATCTACATGACATGTCACTGATCTGATGACCTGGCTTGTTCTATTAACATTAAAACATGAAGTTTAAATACCAAGATCACTAATGCTCTGTAACTGTCATTCTTTCACAGGGGGTTGCTGAACCTTTTGCTTTCGGTCAAAATTGCCTCTGACGATGTACCAAAGGTTTCTTGGGTTTTTTGAGAAATGGCAAATGAGAAAATGATTAACCTGGCCGCCAACAGGAATGTATGTCACTATCAGATTCAAGTTTTAGTGTGTGTGTACATGACATTAGGTGAAGGTCTGAAAGGAAGGACACTGACCCAAATTTTAAATAAAGACACCAGAGAATCTGACCGAGACAAAGATGAGAGACATTCTGGCTCCCTTAGTCTGATCCAGCCAGTGCCATTCAGCAGCAACACGACAACTGCCACCATGTTAAGGACTGAGGGAGCAGTCAGAGTCTGATTCGGTCAGAAGAAAATACTTTCCCAATTGGAAAAGCAGGAGCAGGTTAAACAGAAATACCAGTGGTGGACACAATCTGTACTGGCTGCAGGCTATATCTTTTCCTTCTACCTCCTCATTCTCTGCAGCTGCAACTTCACCAACTGCAGCAAAGGAGCAGAATCAAATCTTCAACAGATTCAGTGTCTGGCTCTTCCCCAACCTACAGAGGTCCCAGGTAATGCATGAAAAATGGATGTGTTTGTGTGAGTACTACATATTAATGTATTTTCAGGGGAAACAATGTTTCAAGTTCTGAACGAAACAACATATATTACAGGACTCTGAATGAATACAGATGAACAATTAGAACGATAGCCTTGGCTTCACATAAGATTTGAATGTCAGCACTTTGGCTTTCATGAGCCTTTATAGCTGCATACCGCTCAAAAGGAATAAAAAGATGATCTGGCAAAAAGTAAATTCTTCTAAAAACATAAACCTCAGTAAAGAAGGAATATTGGTCACAGGGTAATTATGGAGGTCTAAAAGTGCCACGGTAATAAAATACTATTATTCAATTATTAAATAAATGATAAAATGTTCCATCAATTACCTAAAATTGGAAAAAAATAACAAAGCAATAAACCTAGAATTATTTATCTAAATCGCTCATTTTAAACAATGTAGTCATTTATAAAAGCATATACATTTTAACAAATTAATTAAGAAATAAATTATATCATAACTAAGTGCTGCAAGACATCATGAATGAATTTTTTTTTCTACTTTGGCCTCAGCCATTTAAGCCAGTGGATGGAACAAAACTGATTTGATTGTTAACATTTGTATGAAATCAACCAATCAGATGATAAAGATCCCACATCATATCATTTCCAATTATTTCATGGCGCACTGCAGCACAGAAGCCATAATTATGATGTATGTATGTATGTAAATAGTTATTGATACATTTATTTAGTTATTTATATGTCAAATAGTGTGTATTATTTTATATTTATGATTATTGTATAATTACATTCTGGCAATAAATATTTTTGATTAATAGAAAGGATTTAAATTATTTCTGACATGTCACTTTTTTATTAAAATCTAAATAAAACAAATAGAAAATAATTCCTATTATTTGACAATCATTTTTGAGTTGTTGTTGTATTTCGAGAGATGCCTGTGTTATTTCCTAAAACAGACTTCTTCATTGAATGAAAACAATTTCAAATATAAATCTGGTGGAGGTATAAATGTATGAATGCTTTAGCAATTTTATTCCCATCTGAAACAGTTACTTTGCTGTTAAAAGCTTATTTAATTCTATTATTTATAGGGAAGTTTTAACTAAGGCTGTTTGCATTTGTTTATTACACAAACATGCACACTTAACAGAATTAATGCACTGAAGTAAAACAAAAATCAAAGCCATGAATGCGCTTGGTACCTAATTAGTTACACACTCCAGTAAAGAAAACCTATGCTCATGTTGTTCTTAAAGTACTTTTTAATTCCAGCAAAGTACAACAAAATATTAGGTAAATTTGGTAAAATGTAGCTCTATAATTTCCAACTTGAGAAAGACCTAAATTGCAAGCCAGCCTGGCCATATGTTGCAAAACCGCCACCCATGATAACTTGTTGTGCCACTCTCGGCAGCAACAACTGGCAACAAGCCTTTGGAATACCTGGGAATGAGTCTTTTACATCACTGACCAGGACTTCTGGCACATTCTTCTTTGCAGAATTATTTAAATAGAGCCACACTGGAAGGTCACTGAGCATAGACGACCTGTGTAGGGCCGTGTCAAAACATCCTAACAGGACGTAAGTCTAAATTTTGACTAGGCCACTCCAAAATGTTCTTTGGACTTGGGTGTGTGCTTTGGATCATTATCCTGCTGCACAGCTAAAGTATACTTGAGCTTTAAGGGCATGAACTGATGGCCGAACAGTAGCCGTCAGGATTTTCTGGGACACCAGGGGTGTAGGTAGACATAAAGCTCTATTCACAACATCTGAATATAAACAATATATACAACCTTTTAAAAAATGCTCTAGTAGTCTGGCTTTGTAATCTATGTACTTCAGGGCTTTCCGGTAGAGCGTAGACAGCATGGTTCTGTCAATTGTGGCAATTTGTCGAGGTCCTAAAGCTGCAAAGCATTCTCAGATAATGTTTGACAGTTAGTATGCTTTTTGTTTAACGCACATCTTCCAAAAAATGCCACTTTTGTGTCATCAGTCCACAAAATGTTTGCTCAGAAATCTTGTGGATTTACATCTTTAAACTCATTGCTAATTTTGACTGGAATTTTGAATTGGAAATGGTAGGACTGTTGTGTTAACACTGACTATTTGTACAAATATGGCTTATTAAAAGTTATTCGACCATGTAGTTGATGAGGAATAAATTAATTTCCTCTGTTAAGTTTGCTCAAAAATCTTGTGGATCATCAGGATGTTTTTGGGAAAATGTGACGTGAGCCTTTGTGAAGTTTTTTTTAGTTTGTTTTGGGTCACAGTGTTTTTCGCCTTGGAACTCTCCCACCGATGCCATTTTTGTCCAATTATTATTCTGGAATCTTTAAATGTTGTTACAAGTTCTTTCGTGACCTTTTGGATAAGTTATCGATGTGCCGATCTTTGGAAGCCAATTTTTTCATGTTCTCCACTGTGGTTAGTTGCTGTTATAAAACCTTTACCTATTTCCTGACTGGTAAATATCAATGAGTTTGTTTCTCATCTATTCAAGGCATGATGTTACTTGTTGAGAGCCTACATCATATTGCCCGATGGGCCCTATTTAAGTTTTTGCCAGACCTGGTCCATATATTTTGCAGTAAGCAGGCCTAGGTGGGGCTACTGAAATTAAGCTTTGCTTTACAAAAAGGCCACAGTTAATCCATGATTTATCAAGGGTACCATTCATGTTTTTACATAGGTCCAGATTGGTTTGGATAGCTATTTCCACCCCAACTCTGGTGATATTTGTCTAATATAAATTATTTTATGATTGGAAATATGTACTGTAGATGTGAGAAAAAAGCAAAAACAGAACACGTGAGTATGATGGCAAGCTCTGTAGCTTTATAATTAGAAACTCAAAGCATATGGGTATATATAATACAAGAAAATGTTGCTTTATAAAAACAATATTCACAACTTTTATTAGGCAACTCTTAGTTAATTTTAAAGTAGTTGTTTTGGTGAGCATTTTTACCCTGATTTACAGTTAGTGATACACTTGAACTATGTCACGCTAAGCTTGGCTAAGCTAACAATGCTATGCTGATATTTGAACATTTCAGAAAAATATACAATATTGCACGCAGTTAGTGGATTAAGCATTGTAAAAACTTAAAAATGAAATCATGCAAAATTTTGCAAGTCAGTGAAATACTGCATTTAAATCCATTTTCTACAAAAATAATGGTTTTGTTAAACTCTTCACTCACTGCTAATTTTGACTGGAATTTTGAATTGGAAATGGTAGGACTGTTGTGTTAACACTGACTAAGTTTGGGAAGTTTGGGAGACTCGACATCTGTGAGAGACTCTTTTAAAGACCCTAACACACTACAGACGTATTGCACAAAAACAAAAGCAATTTTATATTGTCCCATATGCTTTTTTGTCTTTTATTTGTGGCATAAAATGTTGGTATCTTCAGTATTTTAGTATTTTAAAAAGTTCTAACGTTCAAATGTTCTACAATTTATTGGCCTGCCCACACTGTGCATCTTCTTCATGGAAATGAGGTCCCTTTGTGAAGGACTCATGTCTCTCATATTGGTTTCTGTGTTTTCTTTCACAGTGTGTACTTCTTGATGTGAAAGCTATATAAGGTAGAAGTAGTTCTGATGCATAAATAATGCATAAATAATGTTTTGTAATTTCTTCTATGTGCTTGGTTTTAGATCTGTCTTTGCTGTTGTTGACATGGCATCACTAGCTCTGGAGCTGATAGGCTTCTTCTTGGGCCTCCTAGGCATGCTGGGAACCCTGGTTGCCACAGTGCTGCCTTATTGGAGGACTACTGCACACATCGGCTCTAATATCGTCACTGTTGTGGCCAACCTGAGGGGTCTGTGGATGGAGTGCGTCTATCAGAGCACGGGGGCCTTCCAATGTGAGACCTACAACTCCATGCTGGCACTGCCTGCTGACCTGCAGGCGTCTCGTGCTCTCATGGTCATCTCTGTAGTATTGTCCATCCTTGCAATTGCCATAGCATCCATAGGGATGCAGTGCACTCTTTGCTTAGAGAATGCAGGGACAGTTAAGAGTCGTGTAGCAGGTGCTGGCGGGGTTTTGTTTCTCACTGCAGGTTTCCTGGCTCTTGTACCTGTAGCTTGGACCACACACGAGGTGGTCCAAACCTTCCACAGCCCAAACATACCTGCTGGCATGAAGTACGAGCTTGGAGAGTGCCTTTACCTCGGCTTGGCCTCCGCACTCATCTCCATGGTGGGTGGCGGGTTGCTGAGTGTCTCTTTCTATGAGGAACACGAGGGGGGGCGTGGGAGGCGGCAAGGAGGAGGATATCCTTATCCAGTAGGAGTCAGCATGTCTGGCACAGGAGCTCGAACAACTTCACAGACCTACCGCAACCCCACCCTGCAGGTGGGGGGCATCAACACGCCCAGCAGGGGACAGACACTGGTCCGACATACAAGTAGCTCAGAGTCAGGCGCTCATGAAGCCCCAGGAGCTAAGAAGCCCACTGCAGCAGGATATGACATCACAGGATATGTCTGATATGATTCCAGCACTCCATGAATGAAACACTAACACGACTTATGACTCTGTAAAAGAACTGAATATTGAATATGGAAAAAGGCAGGATTTTAGTGGGTATTGCAGCGTTTTTTACTCTTCATACAGTTTCTTTACTGTACCCATAAAGTTTTTATTTCTAATAAGATAATCTGTTTCAGGTCTAAGCTCTTTAAAATAGAGAAGAAAAAGTGTTTTGTTTTTTTTAATGGGAAGTGCCTTCTCCTATTTGGAAATCAGTTGGGTTTATATCCGATGACCCAAACAGTTCCAATCTGCTCTGTTGCATCTGGCCAAAGCAGAGCAGGCAGTTAATTCCCATAGACCCCAGAATTCATATTTCCTAAAAATGATGGATGCTCAGACTTTAAGAGGTTTAAAGGATATGTTTACACCACGAACCAGTCCAAGCCTTCTCCGGTATGGTTTACATTTCGTCTGTTCGAACAATACTTTCCAAAAGGGCTTTGTTACCATAAATACCAACAAGCTGATGGAAAGTACCCTCTGACTTCCAAAAGGTGTCCGCTTACAACTGTTACAACCTGTAAGATCCAAGGACAGTACCAGAGGACAAATTACCTCATAATACAGCCTGGTTCAGATAGAATATGGTAAGTTTCAGGAAAGTACCTGGTTTTAAGTAATCTCCCAATTTAATCTGGTTCTGAAGGAAAATTGTAGCTCCCAGGAAAGAAACCTTTTAATCCCAGGAAAACATCTGGTTTACATCTTATTTTTCCAAATAGTGCTGTTCCAAAACTGTTTTTATCCCAAAAATACGCAATGCTCAGTACCATATAGGCTCAAGGAGCACGGTTTAAAAAGTACCCTATAAATTTATTGAAACTACCTTGTAACTCCCAGTCAAGTACTTGGATTACATTACATTTTCCCAACAAAGCCGTTTTAAAACAGTTTTGGACTATTTAGAATGGTGTTTGGTAACGTCTTATCTTGCCTTGGTTTTTATGGAACTGTAATTATTAACACAGTTTTAAAAAGAAATGTAAACAAATATAAAATATGTTATATTAATATATAATTTCCTCTCAAGAACAAGGTTTAAGCGAAGAGTTTGAATCACTTTACTTAAGACCAGTTTGTGGATGCTGAGACCGAACCACAAAATGAAAGCAGAAGAGTATTTTAAGTTTGTTGTAATTGTGATTTTTAAGAGTTTTCAGTACGACAGCTAATTTCAATTCCTTAAAATCCTCTCTTCAGGCCTTTATCACACTGAGTTCTGTAAACTGATTCATTTATTATAAAATCACAGACATTGCCAAAATACTAGTGGGCCTTAATACAAACACGGTGTAAAAATACTTGTTTTTAAGATTCTGTATAAGGTCTTGGGAATATGTGTATTCTAAATGACTTCTTCCACTTTTCTCTTTTCACTTTGTATGCCAAATTTAAGCACACAACAAAAATTTTCAAATCTTTTTTTTATTCACAAATAAAGGTAAACCACCTTCAACATTCTTATGTTCTTGCTTTATTTTATAAAATTTTTTTTAGAAAATAGTCTACAAGTGGAGGACAATCAGAAGAACTGCCAACATGCCCAGGTCTGGCTGTCCAAGCAAGTTAACCCCCAAGGAAGACTGCAAGAGATTGAAAAAAATAATGACCCAAAACGCATCTGTAAATCCATCAAGGACTGCATGTAAACCAAGAAATTGAAAACCATGTGGCCGAGTCATAGTATGCTGCAGAAATAAAACATTTGTTTTAATGCTTTTAATGCAAAGGGTTGCAAAGAACTGTAGATGCTGTACCTGCTTCCATTCATCCATAACAAACCTGCACATCTCCCAACAACAAAAAAGCCCCGCAGATCATCTACAATCTCCGTATTTTCAAAAGTCTAAACCATTTAAACATACCAATTTGAAATAGAAACTGAAATTTAAGGCAAATATTACAGAGAACCCAAACTGTGCCATTCAGCTATTAATTAAAAAACAACCATTCCTGATCTAGGATGGTTATGTGTCTTATTAAGCTTTAAGGCATAAATTATTGTGTAAAATGTACAGAAATCCCAGTTTAGTAATGCACTTTTAATCACTAGCCTATAAAATGTGTTACTTTGAGGGAAAGAAATGAATAAAATGTTTTGTTATACAAATATAAAAAGGAAATCTACCACTGTAATTAATGCAAGAAGTAAAATTGTTGTTGTTGTGAACACCCGGTTTAAAGCTGGAGTTTTTAAAACTGGGTTTTTGTGTTTCTTTTATGCAGTAGGTGAGTTTCGACCAGTGTTTTCTTTTGACTGGAATGAGAAAAAGATCACAGCCCTGAACTGAAGGCAAACAGCACACTGACACAAACAGACTTAAACAAACAAAGGCCTCGCTTCACTCCAGTCAATGAGTAGTTTAAGCTCTAAACAGGTCATGAATGCAGTTTAGCCCCAATGCCAAAATAAAAACTGTAATTGAAATAAAACATATTTTTAAATTTCAGGTGATGGTCTGTGTTGTAGATTCCACTTTAATTGGAGAAAACTGGCTTTATAATACATGCTGACATTTACTGTTTGCAGGGTACAAATTAAAAATAGCTTAATTTCTTTAAGCAGCAGTTTCAGTGATGGAGTCTATGAGACATTAAAATACCTAAAGGCGTCACATTTTTATCAAGTCCTGCCTGTGGACATTTGATTGCACAAGAATTCAATCTATTCTCAGAGGACAAGTTGATCAATGGGAGGGAAGAAGCAGCCTGATTCCCAGCACTGAATACAGCGAGTCCTCCTCTCCCACCCAGACATGAACTAACAGACAGAACACCAGTGGACTATGATCACATGCAACTGTGGGAAAGATAAACTCAATCTGAAAAACTTCACAGAGACTTATCACACATCTGCAGGAGCACCAGAGCTGCAGCAACACTGCATGTGAAAATGATGAGTCTAAAAGACAATGTCTTTTTACACCTCTTTTAACAAAAGCATCGTCAATAAACTGCTGATTTAGACTGAAAACAGCGCTTAAACAGGCTTATTGTATAAAAATATCCTCTTTATGAGACCCAGCGGTCAGGAAAGGTAATCAATTGAAAAAATATTTTATAGGTTTAAATTTATTTGTGGAAATTTGCCCAAATTAGAAGCAGCTTGTGAGAGACTGAAATCAGGACAGCGAGGTTTAGCAGAGAAAGCGCCACCATAAATAAATAAAATGCTTACTCAGCAGAAATGCTTCATGAAGTACAACCTCACTAAATCACATTCCAATTTTCACTCTTCAACTCGTTTCTGTTGTGTTTAAATTTAGGAACGCCACTGAAAACGTTGGATTTCACTAAAATAAAGTTTTCTACTATTCTCGAACTAAAACCCCCTCATACAAACAAACACATCAAATAAAGAGAAACTTAAGAAATGTGATAAGGTTCTTTTTAAAGAAAGCTAAAATTGAAACATTTTAAACCAACCTTCACCTTCTGTCTCCACCTAGTGTCCAAAAGAATACTGCGTATCTTAATTTAAAACCTATTTAAAAAAAACTAAAAGCTCATGTTGTGGTTACAGAGGAAGGATGGGAAGATGAATTCTTCTCCTGAAGAGCTTTAAAAAGAAAATAAATTACAGTGTACATGCTGGATCTATGCAGCAATTTAAGTACTGGTGACAGTGAGAACAGAAGGTTCCTTACCTTCATCTTTACCTGCATCACAGGACAGCCACACATGCATGCATGCAAGTCTTTTATTGGACTGTAGGAGGAAGCCGGAGTACCCGGGGAGAACCCATGAATCCACAGGGAAAACGTATAAAATCCGTGCAGAAAAACCTCAGCCCGGGATTCATAGCCAGGATCTTTATGCTGCAGGGCAACGGTACGACTGCACCACCATGCCGCCGCAATAAATACAAGAATTCATTCTAGCATTTTATGTCTGAGAATGAAATTGTTAAAATTAAATCATAAAAAAATATGAATTATAAATAAAAATAAATAACAAAATAAAATGCCTGAAGAAAAAAAATAGGATACTAGGAAACAAGACAACTTTATTTACCTTGAGAAGAAATGTTTAATATATAAAATAAATACATCAGAATGCAGCGTTTAAGTTAAATACCTGCACTAGTTATTGATTTCAGCTCATTTATATTAGTTACATTTAAATTTAAAAATAAAATGATTTACAACATGAGAGAAAAAGAAATGCTCTAGAAATAAAAAGAGGCGGTTGTCACAAATGGTTTGGTAAAATATGGCACTTTTATATCCAGGGAAACATACATATCATTTGTGGTTTTACAGGCTGTTATTCACAAGTCTGATGGATTTTTTTGTCTTTCATTTTCCTTCTTCTCTCCTTCCTGCTCCATTCGTTTCTCCTCTTCCTGTCGCTTGCGGCCAAACTCAACCACCAAAGGTTTCCCGAGCAACCGGTATCCATGGACCAACTGCAGGGCATTTTGGGCCGTTTCAGTGTCTGTTACAGACAAAAAACACAAATATCTAATGCCTAACTCATAAACGAAAGTGCACAGAGTCATTTATTTATTCCTGAAAAAGAAAAGTGAGGGGGTAGAGATGAAATGAAGAGGCAGCGAGTGAAAAACTAACAGCGTCGTTTCTAAAGGAAGCAGGTGCTGCAGATGTACCGTCATCAGCCTCTACTGACAAAATAAAACTGAAGCTTTGGCTAATTTCTTACCCGAAGTATCAATATGTTTATCAAGACAAAGTGGAGCAAAGCACTCTCTGGCAAATTATTAATAACATTCCTGGTTAGTTATGTCTTTTCAAATGGATAAAATGCAAACTGTAAGGTACTGAAACTGAATATTAGAAGCTATTTTTTCCCCAGCTGCACAGTTCTGAAAGCTAATAATTAATAGAGCTGCTAATGAACATATGCCAGCATTTGTAAACAGCATCATCAACCATTTCAAGGGAACTATTGAATTTACTTCATTAAAAGGAAAGCATCTGCTGACATAAATGTCCCATAATGACTTCAGGAGAAAATGGTAAAAAAGGTTGACTATAACTTTTTCCTTGAAAAGAGAAAATGGAGATAATCCAGTAACCCCCAAAACTAAATGCATCACCTGGCAGCGTGATGAAGGCCTGACCCTTCATTCTTCCCGTCAGCAGCCGGTAAACAACTGGAGGCCCGTCCTTCTGCTCAAACCTGGAGAACAGCGCCACCAGCTGTGCGATGGATGCCTGTGCACTCAGGTTCTTCACACATAGGACCTACAGCAGGACAATATGTAAAAGTTATGAGCTCTTACAGGAGCTGAGCAGCAGTGAAGGTAATTCAGAGAGTCTGTAACCACTCAGATCATCTCAATAACAAATATTTTTATATCTGTAAGACCAGGCTTAAGGTACCTTGGAAGGTTTTCCTGGCTGGTAGCTTTGGAACCTTGCGATGCTCCGGATCCCCTCATCAGATTCACGGTTGTTCAAGATTTCTTCATCTGTAAGCGTCTCGATCTTGCCACTGACAGTCAATGGTTTTCCTGACCTTGCTGCTGACGTTCCACCTAGGCTGCTGATTGGCTGGTTCAGATCTATCCGTACAGGAGGAGCTGGTCGGTCTGTCTCTGCTCTGTCCTGTGGGATCTGCTGCTGCTCTGAGGTGCTGTCACTGTGCAGATCTGACCCACAGTGAGATGAGTCTTTTGATTGGTTGCTGTTGCTCTGAGAACTTTGTGACTGGTCAGATGCAGTGCCGGATGTTGAAGAAGATGAGAATCTCATTGCTTGTTGTCCCTCAGAGTCCTCTGGTGAAAATTGTTTCTGACACCTCAGAACATCTCTGTAAAGAGCGTCCATTGGGTCAGAGGATGACGCCCCCTGCTGGCTCTCATCTGTGACACCATCTGGGATGGAAATCACAAATCTCAGACAATTTTACCCAACTACTCTATATTTTCCTATTTCTATTGATATTTATATACATACCCTGGAAAAGTTTTCATACTTCTTGAAATGTTTCACATTTCATCACTGTACAACCACAAACTACTGTAAACCGGGAAGTGGAAGGAAAACAATCCATGATCTTCAGCAACTTTTAGTCTGATACCCGTAAATAAGATCCTGTACAAACAATTTCCTTCAGAAGTCATTTAATGTGTGAATAAATACAGCTGTAAAACATATCAGGGCCACAGCAAACATATGGCAGAAGATGCTCTGCTCAAAATTGAGCTTTCTGGCCTACATGTAAAACACTACATGTGGAGAAAAACTAAAACTGCACATGATCCTGAACACACCATCCCTGTGGTAAAACACGGTGGTGGCAACATTATGCTGTGGTGATGTTGTTTGTCAGCAGACATAGGAACATACAGCCAGACCTGCAGCTCTAACTGCAGCAAAATGTGTTTCTCTGAGGTATTTATTCAACAAGGCCAAATACAAATACCACACTGTTTCATATACCATGTATCCTTGTCTTTCCCCTTCACAGTTATATGCTACTTTGTGTTACCCAATAAAATACACTGATGCGTGTGGTTATAATGTGAAAACATTCCAGAGGTATAAATACTTTTGCAAGGTGCCCCATTTAAAGAGTCTGATCTTTTTCTTTTTCTTTTCTAACTTGTATCTGAGACATTAGAGTCTTTTTGAGGATAATTAGTCGTACAGAGTAACTGAAAAAGCTAAAGAATGAAGGAAATTGACAGGCAGACAAAGAACAGTTCCCAGCAGCAAGTTAGACAAAGAAAATCTCAACATGTGAGTTCTATAAATGTTCAGAAGACGTGTGAAGGGTGTAATTTCATATCTGGAATTGAGAAAATATAATTCAATCTTTTCAGAAATATCATTCTAACGCAGAAAATCAAGAATTGAATTGTATTGTTTGAGCTCCTCTTGAAATAGAAGTCTTTCTGTGACATCTCTACAATGATTTCACCTCTCTTCTCTGACAGCTCGGTTGACATTTGTAGAACAATACCTTGATGGTAGAGAGTTGTGAGGAAGCCCAGACGGTCGTTCCCCTGGAACAGCGCTTGTTCGATCTCCATCTCCCGGCGTGAAAGTGGCCGGCTGGCGGAGAAGCGCTGTGGTCGGGACAGGAGCTCTGCTCTGGCTTCGATCTTGTCTCTGATCACTTGCAGTCGCTGCTGCTTTGCATCCGGAGCCGCACACACACCGTTGGACTGTGAGACAGAGTGATGTTCAGCAGGTTTAGTCTATGAAAGTTACCTAAAGGTTTAATCATTTCTGAGAGTTGTACCTTATCTCCTGCGTCTGCTGCATCTCTGCTCTGCCACAGTTGGATCTCAGCATCAGTGAGGCCCAGTTCCCGCAGGCCGACCAGCTCTTTCTCCCCATCCTGCAGAGCCTGAAACTGGGTAAGGCTCCTCACACCTGCTGCCTGCTCCCCGAACGGCCGATAGAGCGCCGCCGGAGCGAAGCACTGCCTTTTTGCTACACATCTGTAAGAAGGAGCTGATTTCAAAGTGACGTAAATAATCTTTAAAGGCAGCTGCAGGGAAAATCATTTAGACATTTAGCTTCACAGTTGTAAGGTCTGAATGTTTGCCTCAGATGTTTTACAAGGTGCAATAACTGTATGAACCTGCAGCCCCGCGGGTTTGGTGTAATTAAATTCTCCAGGCTGCTCTGTGGGACAGTGGAGTTAACATAGCAGATGGTTTGATCTGCACTTTCAGACAAATATGAGTCTAACTTCACTCTTTAACACCTTAAGTTTTTATAAGGGATGGGAAACAAGAAATGCTCATGTTAGACCCATCTTAAAGCAAAAACTTGTCTTACAGTCAACCTGTAAACTTGGGGACAAATATCTCTTAATAATGAATTACAGACAACCTTGGCTTCCATACATCTTTGTATAATCTATTTAAAATCAGTCTTAGAAAAATATAGCTGTAAGAATAGTTTCCTCTTATATATTTAGCAAAAAATCCACATTTGTTTAGCAAACAAACAGAAACATGCAGTTTCTGACCGGTCAATGTCGACGCCGGTGTGGAGCTGCTGCAGCAGGAGGCTGTGCAGCTGCCTCTGGCCCTCCGTCTCCTGCTCCTCCAGCAGGGGGCCCTCCTCACAGGCTCTCCGACTCACTCTGAAACGTTTTAAACAGACACGCGTCAAGGCACAAGGTTCTGATGACGCTGATACAGGAGCAGGAAGCAGCTGAAACCACAATCATAATGCAACCGTGTTACGATGCTCTGTCATAACACACGTTTTACCAACACAAGACTTTTCATTATCAAAAAAAAAAAAACATTGGAAGGTTTAAAGAACATATAGAACGAGCTTTGTTTCGGTTATAAATGTTTTTTACATTATAGAAAATAATTTTGCATTAGCAAGTAGCATTAGTTACTGAGTGAAATTACTTAAAATGATTTATTAAGTATTAAAGGAATTGCTTTAATTCTTTTTTTTAAATTAGAAAAACATTCTTCAGGTTTTGGACAGGATTTACAGCACCATGCAACCCACCTATCATTATTATGAATTCCTGCAAAAACAACATAAAAAAGGGGAAACAGCACAAAACTGGGTGACCTCCTGAGGTAGGTGCCACACCTGCCTTTACCAGTGAGACACCCAGACCTGTTTTATGACAATGAGATAATATATGTATACTTGGGACAATTTGGTTTTGAGCTGCGTTTTTATACATTTCTTTCTGCAACCAGAGACCTGCACAATGTTTCATCCTAGTATTAAGACAAAAACTTTCTTCCCCTCTTCTTTTCCCCTCCCTCTCCTGCCCCTTGACTGCTCTGGCCCTCTGTCCTGTGTTCTCCAGAGCCCTTCCTCTCGCTTTCGCTCTCCGACGCCCATACGACCAATGCCAGTGTATCCACCAGCCTCGACCTATCGAGCCCCCCTGTGGACCCTTCCCGTGTGTGATAGATAGCCTTGCTCGGTGTCCCACGTGGCACTTGTTTGCTAGTCGTATGCCATAGCACCAGTTATTCCGAATCTTCCAACAGCACACCTGACATGTTGTCCCCTAGTCACACCAGTACACTCACACCTCCGGCTGCCCCTCGGCTCCTCTATTATTTTCCTCTTACTCTGCGTTCCTCTGTTCCGTAGAACCGCCTGTCATCCCATCTTACTGCACCCTCCCTCTCTCTCCATCATGTGTCCTATCTGTACAAGCACGGTACGGCTCACCAGGGCTCCACGTCCGATTTAAATCGTCATCATGCGTCTATGCCTTTACGCTCACGCCTGCTTGGCCGAATCTTGCAGCTGAGGCTTCCCGCAGCCTTGTGAAACGCTTGATATCCGTTATGTGGCCTTGGGCATCAGCATAAATATTCATAGAATATGCATCAGAAATATACACTGGGAGAGTTCTAGCAGCCCAGATATAGGTTGATTAGTAAGGTCTGATATCACGGCACTTCACCACTAGATTTCCCAGCTGAGTTGGCAGCACACGCTCACTGCAAGGTACACACCGCAGTAGGCAATCCCTGTGGATTATCTTTATCATGTATCTCACGAACATATGGTGGACATACATATGTGTATTACACATGTTGACTGGTCTCCAGTTCGCTCTTACGGCACTAGCTTAGATTATTATTGTTAAACATGATCCTCCAACTTATACACAGTGAGTTTATTCTGTGTTTGGAGTCCCTCTCAAATGGCAAATGATAAGAGATATCCAACAATGCTCAGTGCATCTTTGGTCACAAAACAAAGTAGTTTACTCGTAGGAAATCAGAGATGTAATAAGAAGTCACACGCGTAGCACACCAGAGAGGGCCGAGCACACAGAGGAATAGATGCAGTGGTTCACTTCAACATAAACGGTCATCATCAGTGTGATCACAATACAAAGCATCGATGGAGTATATAGGTGAGGTAGTGTATACGCTCTGCTGACCATAAAGGAGTTTAACACAGCTTCAAGAAGGAAAGACAACAGAAATGACCTTGGAGAGACAACCGCTGCCGCCCAACAATTGGGTTTATAAGGCCATTTCCAAACAATCTGAGATCCACCAATAACAAAGAGAAAGATCATTTATAAGAAGTTGCGTCTTTAAAACTGAGTAAACAATTTCTACTTCCGTGCGATTAAAGGGGGGACAGAACAGCCAGGTGATACTAATGAAACACTATTGCTGAAATGATCAGCAGCAACTCTAAAAAAGCTGTTATTTAAAGTTTGCTAGTCTGAAGCAGGCACAAGTGTGTTCAAATTCCAGGGCAGAAAGAAATCTGCAATGGCCAACTGAATGAACAACTATAGCCTGGAAGGGTTTCTTACTAAAAGAATATGGTTTGCAAAGTCTGACTGAATCAGAAGACGTCTAAAACAATGTCCTATGAACATTTTCAACTCAAAAGAGAGAAACCTCCTACAAACTGTAAACACGGTGGTGGACAGACGATGATTTGGGCTTATTTTCCAGCCAAACCTGAACACTTTTAAGTTACTAAGGTGACCGTGAACTCTTCTGATTATCAAAGTAATCCAGAGTAAAATGCAAGAAAACCTGTACCGACCACTGCCAATTATACCAAACGAACTGAATCAACGTGGTGCAATGGCCCAGTCAAAGCCCAAACTTCAACCAGATTGACATACTTTGGTGGAGCCTCAAGAGAGCTGTGCACAGTCAAATTTCTGCAAATCTCAATGCACTGAAGCAAAGCTGTAAAGAAGTACAGAGGAAAATACCTCCAGGACGATGTGAGCGGCTGATAGTTTACCTAACTGCTGAGATGACGCTGCTAAAGGTGGTTCTGCAAGCTGCTGAATGACGGGCTGTACTTAAGTTGTGTTTTCTACGACTGTATCATAAAATACACCAACAAAACAACGCATTATGTACTGAGTTGGACCAGGTTACCCCAGAACAGGCTTTAGGGGTATGTTGATTACACAACCTCCAGGGTCTGGGCAGAAACCAGTTATGCAGCAGAAGGTCCGTGTCAGCATTGGACACAACAGTGTGCAGTAAAACCAAACCTATGTTCCAATAAAACAGTTTAAAACAATAAAACACATGCTAGCTTGGAACCCGGTGGCGCCATCTCTTTGACAACAAGAGGAACATGACCGAACTAAGCAACGCGACAGCTAAGCAACTGCTTTATTTCTGTATTTTCACCCAATTTTAAAGTTAAACTGAGACTAAAACCAAATTTTTTTAAGTCACGCTAGAGAAAATCCTTTAAAAAAACAAAACAATTTCCCCTCATACAGAAAGTGTTGTTTACCTTCGCATGATTCCCGTTTAGGGTTTCCGAATCCGGTAGCAACAACGAATCATGGGAAATGTAGTTGAATTTTAGCATGAGCGTCGCATAAACTGAAAGGTGGGTTTTATCTTTACAGTACTTGAAAAATGAACGTATAAATAATGTAGCTGAGATAAATTTAGAGCGTAAAATAAAACGGGGTGTTTATTTTTCGATGAAATAATGCACGATAAAAGTTTGACTGGATTATTTTTCCAGCTCTGTTGTTTCTAATAAGGTTGCCCTCTATTTGAGAATAAAAATAAGTCCTGACAAGCCTGAATATTTTCTTTTCTTTAGTGGGAAGAGCTGCACGAGGAAATGAAGACGATAAAATCCTCAGTGGCGCCCCACCTTGTTATATTCAGGGTGTGTCTATAAGCGCGTCTTTTGGTAGGCATGGCATGGTCATAAACCAATAAATAATGAATTTGTTGAATTCATATTTATTTTTACAGACCTTGAAACAGCACAGAGCTATGAATTCATACGTTCAATTAATTTCTGTAGGTATTTTCAATTTTATTATTTTCAGTTATATAGATATTTATTTCATAACTTATTGATACAATGAATTTAGGCACGTCTGTGTCAGCATTACATCTGTCAAAGGTGAGGCTTGCAAAGCCTTGTAGGATATGTCTCCACCCTCCGCACCCATCGGCCTCAATTAGCTCTTTGCATGACGTCAGTAAGGTGACATGGGCGCTGCATGCTATTAAGGAGATGCATGAGCTGCAGGTTGCATGCATTATCCCCCTCTTCGCATTTGAAGAGGATTGTGCAGCAGCCCCTTGGTCCACTGGTCCAGGTCGATTGATCTCGGCTCGGCTCGGCTCCTCTGCAGGGCTGCAGCTCTGCTGACTGACAGAGAGATGAGGGGTGGGGACGCAGGGTGGGGTCACAAGCAAGGAGAGGCGGAGGAGGAAAAGGCAGAGAGAGAGAGCCCAGCCCTTGAATACACGGCAACAACAAGCCGACTCAGAGAGAGGGAGAGACGCAGAAAGCCCCGGCCGTATTTCTGATTTGTTTGGGGGGGGATGAAGCTCAGGGAGCCGTCGACGCTGCTGTGGATATGAACTGAAAAGACACACTGGAAGAGGCAGGGATCGTGTTCCTATATATCCCGAAAATTCACAGTAAAGGTGGAAAAATAGCACCGCCCCAAAAAGAAAACATCCTGTCTCCCCTCTGACAGTTCTGGTTCAGATAGTGCTACACCCAAAGCCCCGATCGACCCCCTCCTGCTCCTGCTGCTCCACCCCTCCGCCGCTGCACCGCTCCGGCAACCGAGATGCACACGGAGACCCGTAACAAGAAAGTAAGTGCACCTTATTCCTGGTCAGAGGAATAGAGACATCTTCCTTTGTGGATGATCTGCCTGTACACAAGCAGAGTTGACATTGTCAGCTTAACATGTGTCTGATCATTTAAATGTCAACCTGCGGCAGGCAAGTGCATCCTTTCAACAGCCAGTTTTATTCTGCAATCAGTGGAAGAGTTTTATAACGGCGACCTCATTGCATTTGCAAGTGCATCATACAGGGCAATCCTGTCAATTCCACGCGTAACGCGGAAGCTTCTGCATCTCCTCTGTATCTGCATCTCTCCCTCTGTGCGTGTGTGATGGTAGTTCAGGTTCAAATTTAAATGCTCAGAGATCTCAGGGAGGCAGAAAGGAAACGGAAGGCAGCTTCTGCAGCTTGTAGGACACCATCTTAGCTTTTAAAGGGCCAGCAGCCTCTTTTCCAAATACATCCATGGATGCAGCCAGGTGCTCTGCGTCCAGGTACTATCTGTACCCCATCACGTTTACAGCAGCTTGCAAAGTGTTTACATTTTCCGGACCTTTACACTTTTTTTCACATTACAGCAGCAAATTGTAAAGAGTTTTACTGGGATTTCATGTCATAGACTAGTACAAATTAGTGAATAATTGTACTTTGCCCATTCTTCTTTGCAACAGAGTTCAAGCCCAGTCAGACTGGATGGAGAGTGTTTGTTGACGTCAACTTTTTGGTCTTACGAGTCTAAGATTCTGGTCTGGACTTTGAGTGGGCCATTCTAACACGAGGATATGCTTTTATTTCACCCAGGAGTGGCCAACATCAGTCCTCAACAGCCAATCCCCTGCACATTTTAGATTGTTTTTTTCCTCCAGCTGATTCAGATGGCTGAATTACCTTCTAAACACGTCATTAAGTTCTGCAGCAGCCTGCCAATCAGCCATTTGTTTGATTTACATGTGTTGGACTAGTGAAATATCTACAAAATACAGAACACTTGCTCTGAAAACTAGAGCTGGCTCTGAGAACTGGCTATGAGAACTAGAGCTGGTCACCCACTTCATTGTAGCTCTGGCTGTATGTTTAGTGTTGTCCTGCTGGGAAGCGAACCTCCGCCCTAGTCTGAAGATTTTTGCAGCCTCTCTCCTGGTTTTCTTGTAGGACTGCTCAGTGTTTGGCTCCATCCATCTTACCATCAACTCTGACTGGCATCCCTGTCCCTGCTTTAGAAAGACATCTCCACAGCATGATGCTGCCACCACAATTTTTCTGTTAAGTTTTAGTTTCATCTGACCAGCGGAACTTCTTCCACACATTTACAGTGTCCTACATGGCTTGTCGCAAACTGCAAACAAGGCTTCTTATGAGAAGAACCATAGCTTTCTTCTTGCCACCTTTTTGTAAAGGCCAGATTTGTGGAGTGCATGACAAATAGATGCCCTGTCAACAGATTCTCCAACCTGAGCTCTGGATCTCTGCACCTTTTCCAGAGTCACAATGGGCCTTTTGGCTGCTCTGATTCAGCTCTCCTTACCCACGGCCATGGCCTAGTAGGCTTGCGGTTGTGCCATACTCTGTCCATCTTCAGATGATAAAGGTTCGTTCTGTGAGATGTTGAAATTTTGGTATATTGTTTGATTACGTTCTCCACAACTTTCTCCCTGACCTGTCTGCTGTGTTCCTTGGTCTTCATGATGCTGTTTGTTCAATAATGTTTTCTAACAAACCTCTGAGTTGACGATAGAACATCTGCATGATGAGAATAAATTACACACAGGTGGGCTTATGAAAGCAAATGTTTGCACTGAATTTAAATTAGGGTTATCATAGCAAAGGGGGGTGAACAAAACTGAATTTTTTAATTATATTTTGTCTTATTTAGTATTTTTTGACACATTATATGTACACATGAGGTACATATGCTGTGCTTGACTTTATATCAAATTCCCATTTCGCTTCCTTAGCAGAGTTTAATTCATTTTGCATGGAATAGCTACTAATTACCTTCCAATGACAGTTCATAACTTTGTAGGTTATAATATCATTGATCTCACTGATATTAATGACCTCTCAGGCCTTTAGGCCCTTCGTATGCTGGAGTGGAGCCTGTAAATAAGCTGCTGGGCTAAGAGGGACTGAGGCAGCTAGGGGGAAGTGTAGTTTTACAAACATTTCTCTGAGACAGAGCTGAAATATTCCCAGCAGTGTTTTGCTCTGTTGACTGAAAATGTAAGTGGAGAAAGGAAGTTTCAAGATCTGTCACTTTGTTTTAAATAGCAACAGTAAAAATTGTCTCAATAATGAAATGTCAACTTGTTCTTTAATCATGAATGGTTTTGAAAGTTTTTATCCTCCGTATCGGATTAAAGGTGGATTAGCACCACAAGTACGTTGCTTGAGTTTCTTTTTTGTACAATATGTGTGAAAGAACTTTGGTTTCCAGGGCAAACAGGGGACTGCTTCGCTGAATGAAGGTATTTTAGCAGAAAGTGGAAACCAATAGATCTGCATGCAGCCTTGTGACTAAAGAAGACCACATTCTGAAGGTTCAGAACAAATCTCTAAACCCGCGACAATCAAAGAGAGGTATGATCACAACCCCTCACTCTACAAAAATTAACCCCACTTTTATTGCTTACATCTAAACTCACAACCTCCGGACATGCATGTAAATACTAGCAGCACTGCACAAAGCAAATAAAGTAAATCTGCTGGAGTTTGCAGCTGCTGCTGAACCGAATCAGCAACTTTTTGTGACTTTTTAAAAAGTGCAATGAGAGTGGTTGCAAAAGTGCAGCGTAACTGCAGCTGTTTTTGCATGTCCTGTTTTTTCCCGCCGCTTAGACTCGTATGACACTATCAGTTTGGTCGCTTTGTAACAAAGAGGGCTTCTTGATCTGACAAAATTCCTATTGTAGGCTTGTCAAATTTTTTCTTAACAAACCACAAAAATAAATAACGTCCTACATCCTGCATGGCAGACGGTTTCCTCTTATTCAGAACTGCAGAAGTACAGTTTTGACGGTTCAGGCTGTTATGAGCTGTAGTTGTACTGGGAAACACCTGTCACTTTGCAGCAGAGCAGACATGGGTTCACATGGTTGTGGATTGAAATATGTAACTGAAAATAAATCAGTTTTTGATTCCTGGGTTTTCTATATCAGGACATGTATAAAATTATCTGGTTTTTACCAGGTTTTAAAATTACATTTAACAATCATGCAGAAACAGACATCAAATTGCAATAACGTTTAGGAGCATTTCAGTATGATTTTTATCAGTCTCTCACTGTTTTGGAGGAATTTGCATGGTTTTTCTTTCCAATGTTGCTTTAGTTCATTGAAGTTTGCAGCTCTCTTAAGGTCCAACCACAGCATTTCAATCAGGTTTAGGTCTGGACTTGGACTAGACCACTGAAACATCTGGATTCCTTTCTTTTTCATCATTGTCCTGTTGCTGTCAAGTTTAGGCAGACCTGGATGGCCTTACATTTGACTCTAAAATACTTTGGTGTACAGAAGAAATAGTTCAAAGTTGACTCAATGTTTTCAAGGTGCAGAAACAAGCCCAAGGCATCGTCCCTCCACCACCGTGCTTGGCAGTTGTTATTAGGCAATTCTGCTGGTTTTCTCCATTTTCCTTTATAGCCAAACATCTCTACTTTCATCTGTGTTGTCCAAAGGATATTGTTGCAAGTGCTATTTAGAAAGAAGAGGCTTTATGTTTCAACACTTCCAAATGAGCCATGCTTGTTCATCTTTTTCTTATTATCATTTGTCATTTTTCTAAACATTGCATGGTCTGATCCTGGGGTAAATTTGCTGAGACGTCAGCCCTTGAAACAAGTGGCAGCTGTCTTATATGTTTTCCACCTAAAGTGTAATCTTTCTCATGGCAGAAGGAATGATTTTAAGGTGTTTGCTTATAGATTAATGAACAGCAACTGTCGCTTCTCTAAGATTCCTGCTGATCTCTTTCCGGCAAGTATGCTGCAGAGCATCAAACTACGAAAACTCTTGCTTTCATGGAGGTTTCCACATTGGTGATTAATTATTCAAGTGCATGTGATCAGCAGCACCTGGCTGCTGCTTTCTCTTTAGTCCTATAGAAGCAGTAATTGTGTCTTAAGATTTCCACACAAGGCTTTTACTTTTTGGGTCCAGCTTTGTCTAATTAAGAGGGATGATCACATACATCAGTAGTTTTGGGGAAATAATAGGCCACATATTTGGTAACATGTCAGTATATAGTTAATGGCAGGTCCATAATAAAGATCAGAGTTTGGTTCATAAGGAGGGTTTTGTTGAATCATTATTTCTACTAAGAATGCAAAATGGGGTTTAGATTTATTTAATTTAAATGTAGGAAAACCCCACAGATTCCATACTCCAGGAGTATGGAATCGGGGGCCCTTTATTAGGGGCCATCCGGTCCCTGTACGAGCGGAGCAGGAGTTTGGTCCGGATTGCCGGCACTAAGTCGGACCTGTTCCTGGTGCATGTTGGACTCTGGCAGGGCTGCCCTTTGTCACCGGTCCTGTTCATAACTTTTATGGACAGGATTTCTAGACGCAGCCAAGGGCCGGAGGGGGTCTGGTTTGGGGACCAGTGGATTTCGTCTCTTCTTTTTGCAGATGACGTGGTCCTGCTGGCCCCCTCTAGCCAAGACCTACAGCATGCGCTGGGGCGGTTCGCAGCCGAGTGTGAAGCGGCTGGGATGAAGATCAGCTCCTCCAAGTCAGAGGCCATGGTACTCGACCGGAAAAGGGTGGCTTGTCCTCTTCAGGTTGGAGGGGAGTTCCTGCCTCAAGTGGAGGAGTTCAAGTATCTTGGGGTCTTGTTCACGAGTGAGGGGAGAATGGAGCGGGAGATCGACAGACGGATCGGTGCGGTTGCCGCAGTAATGGGGGCGCTGTGCCGGTCCGTTGTGGTGAAGAGAGAGCTGAGCCGAAAAGCGAAGCTCTCGATTTACCGGTTGGTCTACGTTCCTACCCTCACCTATGGCCATGAACTTTGGGTCATGACCGAAAGAACGAGATCCCGGATACAAGCGGCTGAAATGAGCTTCCTCCGTAGGGTGGCCGGGCACTCCCTTAGAGATAGGGTGAGGAGCGCGGCCATTCGGGAGGGGCTCGGAGTAGAGCCGCTGCTCCTCCACATCGAGAGGAGTCAGTTGAGGTGGCTCGGGCATCTATACCGGATGCCTCCTGGACGTCTTCCTCGGGAGGTGTTCCAGGCACGTCCCACCGGGAGGAGGCCCAGGGGACGGCCCAGGACACGCTGGAGGGACTATGTCTCTCGGCTGGCCTGGGAACGCCTTGGGCTCCCCCCGGAGGAGCTGGAGGAGGTGTCTGGGGAGAGGGACGTCTGGGTGTCTCTGCTGAGTCTGCTGCCCCCGCGACCCGGTTCCGGATAAGCGGAAGACGACGAGTACGAGTACGAGTACGACTACGAGAAAACCCCACAGATGTGTCTTCCAACATTTCTTCATGCAGAAATAGTATTTTCCAACGTATTGCATTACACTTTGAGGGCATTAACTAAATCAAAATGGCAAAAATGTGGACCTCGGCTCCATCTTTGCTTTTTCCGTCTGTTTTTATGTTTCCACCTCACCTTTGTCGCAGGTTTTGACACATGAGAGAAGAGCTGAGTTTCATCACAGTTTAATCTGTTTGTCATTGTAGGTGCAGGAAACTGACAACATCACCGTGATTATGCACCAGTAAGGCCTAACTGAGCATGCTCTGTGCTTTATGAACAGTATGTGTGGGTCAGCTAAGATGTTCATATGAGAATAGGGTCAGTCGTACGATCCTCAGCAGGACAGCTGCAGCAAAGGTGGCTGGAGTGCAAAGTCTGTCTATGTGTGGCTGAATGAGAGGCAACTGATGCCACACAGGAGGTAATGATTCACTAACCTGCTGAACAAAAATTGATCTCTGAGATATCAGAGCTTTTGTCCCTCACACACACTGATGAAAAGGCATAAAAAGGGAGTTCATTTTGATGTTTGTTTTACTTCACATCCATAAACCTGTATGCTGTTTTCTGAAGATTCAAGCATTGTAGTGACATCTGCAGTGCATGCTCCCCCAGTCTGACTCCATTTGAGCTTTTCCCAGTGCCAAACTGGTGCTATGCTCTCTTAGCTCAGCTGTTTGTGCTCATACGCTCAAAGGTCGCAGTGAAGCTCCAAAAGAAAAAAAGAAACTAGGTCCATCTTGGCCCCACTTCTTTGCTGGGGAGAGAAAATAATCATTTTTGTCCAAGTTGGAGGAAAAGATATTGATTTAGTTTTGCTTTTAGTCTGCTTAATATAAGATGCTGGAAGCGTATGCTTCACCTAAAGAGAACTTTTTAATTAATATAAAGGTTATAAACAACTTTTTATTATTTTTACTAAAGTTTGTGTTATTATCACCCATGTAATAAAAACTGCTGTGTTCAAAGTTGCTATTTTCAGCTGAATTTACAAACACAAACAGCATTTATAAAAAAGGCGCGTCAATTTCACACGTTTGCAGAGATAGTTATTAGTGTAAATAAAGGGTCTCTGTGCAGTTTGATCCTCTGCAGAAAGAGAATCAAACATTTATTGGAGGACTTGTTTTTAGTAATGTAATGATGTGAAAATGAGTGGACTCAGACCAAATCGGTTCTCTGCTTTGTTTTCATAGAAACTGTTGAGATGAGGCTCCTGTATCGACCCTAGTTTTTCACCAGATCTGCTTTGGTGGAAAAAACCGGATGAATGAATTTCACCCAAACAGTTTATTAGTATTAGGGAGGACATCGGGGCTTACTCTGAAGGAGTAAGGCCAGTCAGTTGGTTGTGGAAGAGTCAAAAATGTAGAAGAGCTCTTCAGATATCTTAGTCTACCTTATGTTGTCTGACAGATTAAGTGATTTGTTTTGTGTTATTCTACAGGTCTGTCAGTCATGGATGTGGCTAATGAAATTGATGTCAACTTTCCAAAAATGTGGTTAATAATGAGTTAATTCATGATTTAGATTTTGCTTTGGATTGGGGCAGGTTGGTTTGTTTCACTTTATTCCTTTAAAGCATGGAATATTTGATTGAAAACTGCTTTTTTAAGTTTTAGATATTAAACTTAGTTGGATTTGGAACAATTTGGATAAAAACTCCTCAAGAAATCAATCTTTTCATCCATGTCTTTCAGCTGATTTGTTTATATTAAAGACTTTTTGAAAAGATTGAAAGGGTTTTGCACTGTGTTGTGGTTGGTAGCTCCTAGCAGGAGGAAGATACTGGGTTTAAATCTGGGCTGGAATCTTTCTTTGTTAGAATTTTTATGTCCTCCCCCCCCTTAATTGTATGGGTTCTCTATGGTTTCCTCCAATAGTCCAGAGCATTCATATTACCTTAACTGGCCACCCTAATTGGTCCTTGGGTTAGAGTATGTATGTTATGAACTGGCGACCTTTTCTAGGATGTACACTGGCTGTTGCTCATTGGCTGTTGGAGAACATGGAAATGGTTGGATGGATTCCAGTGTGTATTTATGCTTAAGGAGTCATTATCGTTACGAAACATATGTTGACCTTCGTCTTTTTGAACAGTTTTCTCTGAAGTAGTGGTTATCTATCATATATTAGCACCCTGAGAGCACCCACACATGTAGTGTGATCCCAGCATCGTGTCCTTACCACATGTTGGGCAGAATGTATGAATGAGTCCATGAAGCGATGCCAGTAGGGGCGTACTTGTAATCTAAAGGTACTCATGGAGTAGGCTGTTTGGTTGAAGACTCTCTAAATATTATTTCATATTTGTTCTCCAGAAGGTGAGGAAATATCTGAGCTTGTTGCATTTTCCCATTTTGTGTTTTGTATTTTCGTGCTATCGTGTACGACGAACTTGATCACCAAAATCAGCAGCGACTTGCAGGAATGCGCGTTGAGTTCTGTCCAGTTCCTTCTCAGCATCCTCGTACACAGACTTGTATCTGGCTGAGGTTTCTTTGAGTCAGATCTGATCGTGAACAACCCAGCTGAGTGACTGTATGACTGGTTTGTTGGCCAGCTGGGTGCATGTCTGGTTGTGTTTGAGATTTAGAGGGGATAAACGGAAGTGAGGTTTTAAAAAACAAATTAGCGTTTGCATCTGAGCAGTCGCTTAGGTTGTTGCTGGCGGTTGTTGTTTTGGTTGTGTCATTCAGTCGCTGAATCACAGAAATGATGCAGAGCAGGTCTGAGGAGAAAATAAGGCAAATGTCAGCCGGGATAAATGAAACTGGATGGCAAAGTTGTTTAGTGCATGAATAAAATGCAATAAAACATTGACATCGGGTTTGAAATCAACTGGTATCTTAAAACATTCAGTCTAACTTCATGTATTGCATGCAATGTTTAGGCAGGTTGAATGGTAATGTTGTAGAGGTTTGTCCTTTTTTAAAACAACAAAATAAGGTTGATAAATGTGGAGAAATGCAGCGGTCATGCCGACCTGATCTCGCAATTAAAAAATGCTCTTTCTGCATAGTAAGACACATAGACATACTTGGTGTAACCTTGTGTTTCTTTGCATTTACAATATAGCTTTCTGGAAAACCTGCACAACATGGACAAGAATTGGTCTTATGAGTCCACATTCATCTCTAGAACCTTAATGGACAAATATTACTGCTGCAAAAAAGTGACTCTTAGTTGGAGATAGCTATCTGCTGGCCCAAATTTGAACATCTGTTATTTTCAAACAAAAAATTTCAAGTTACAGTTTACAGTCAATTTCAAGAATATTGGTGCCGTGTGGATGATGGCAGGAAAATGTCAGCTGGAACAAGGGTGCTGCTCAGATTTATTTGATGAAGAAAGAGCTAAGTCAAAACACTAAACTCTCACTTTACTTGTCCATCCACGATGCTGCTTTCAAGTGGCCGAAATGATCTTCCCCCATAGGAAAGGACCTTAAAATCCTCCATGAAAAACTTGAAACTGAATCATTTACCTTCGTGAATCAATCTAAATCCACCCAAAGCCGCTGGATTGATGGGAGACGTAATATTTAAAAAACAGACTGGTTTAGTTGTGGTTTCATGCTGGTGTTACTAAGAAAGCGGACGGGATTTCTTTATATAATAAAGAATAATTTGACATAAGGCATGCAGAATTGAGGTAGAAACTTTAGCTTTTTATCTTAGAATTAACCAAGTAGCTCATGAAGGGAAGTAGAGTTGTTGGTATCTCTCTATTGCTTTATTCCCTCTGCTCACTGGGTTGTCTTGTTCAGGCCGGGCTGCTTCAGGGCTTTAGGTCTATTTATAGGGACACATCTCTGTTTATGTGACGAAGGCAGAGCAGAAGAGGCTGATTCTCTCATCATGATACCAAAAATTCAAGCTCAGGCACCAAATCCAAGCTCAGAATTGAAATGTTTGAAGCCTGACTGCAAATACCACCAGAGCTTCTCTAGATCAACCTGCTGTCTGAGTGTTTACACAGAGCTGCTGATCTGCAAAGAATCTCAACCTCTTAACCAACTTTAAGTAGGTTCAAGCCTGGGTTGGAGAGTTAAAATAAGAAATACTTAAGGTAGATTTAAAGTGATGTTCTGAGTGAAAAACGTTGAATTTGGGTGGTTTCATACTGGTTAGATCTATAACCACTCATGAATGGTACAGAAACTCCAGTTCAAGTCGTTATTTGACTTTGTTACAGGATGCTCAGGCTGCTGCAGTACAAGGATCAGGAGCTTACTGCATCTCTGTCCTTCCTCCTCCTCCTCCTCCTCCTCTTGCTCCTCCTTCATGTTTCATCACTACATTCTACACATTTACACCATCTGGAGGTGACACTGAGATGAATCGAATTCCCACTGAATGCAAGATTGCTTTCACTGCTTGACTAATCATTAATCAAGTTACAAAAGAATACTGTGTTACTTGAATATCCTCCATACAAACAATTTTTTTTTTGGCAAGAATTTATTTTAACAGTTGTTGCAGGAGGATTGATTTATAAGCTAAAACAAAACAACACTTTTTGGTTACATTTTTATCTCTATGACTTTAGAATAGAGATTAATCCACTGTTAATGTGCTCTGTATTTGTGAAAGTGACCTTAAAAAAGTGAAGGGATTGTGGAAATGATTTCATGCAGTAGTCATTGCCGATGCCCCCAATTCACCATAAATTGAATTTCAAGGCATTTTATAAGACAAACTGGTTAAATTCAAATCCAGTAATATAAAATCTCATATGATCCAAATACAGTTCACTACAATGCAGTGACCTGATTATATATCACTAGTTTTTAAAAGTTATCTATCCAAGGACTCCCCGCTGATTGCTTTGAGTCGGTGACTTTGCCTCCATCCCTCATCCTGAGCAAGCATATGGGGACAGTGGAGAGGAACAACTCTATTTTAACAGGAAAAAAATTCTGCTTTGAAGTATTGAATGTTAAGATGACAGGAAGCAGAAATGGCAAAAAAAACAAAAAAAAAAAACCCAGAAACACAGAGCCAAGAGCACTTTCTATGGGGAAGATAAGGAAATAAATAAAATGGCGTAATTGTTGCCTCAGAAAAGAGACACAACTACACACAGAAGTAGAGAGCCAGGGGTACTTTTTATAATAAAGATAAAAGTACAACTAATTAGTTGATGCCAGCAATAGCTTCCTCACTGGCTCCATCCACGAAAAAGACACACATTTACACAAAAGCACTTTCTATGATTAAGAAAAACTGCAGGTAATTAATTATTAACAGCAATAGCTCCTTCAATGACCATGTCCAGGTAAAAGATAGAGCTAAACTCAGAATCCTAGAACCATGAGTACCTTCTATGAGAAAGATAAAAACGAAACCACAATAAATTAGTTAATGGGAGCAATAGCTCTGTCCAGGAAAGAAACACAGTCATACATGGAAGTGTTGAGCCAGGCGCAGTTTCTATAGGAAAA